>CM038722.1:22199606-22357106 GCA_021613375.1 Megaleporinus macrocephalus
GATAGAGAGACAGAGAGACAGAGAGACAGAGAGAGAGAGAGAGAGAGAGAGAGAGAGAGAGAGAGAGAGAGAGACAGAGAGAGAGAGAGAGAGAGAGAGAGAGAGAGAGCGCTATCAGTGAAAGTGTACAGGGTGTAAAGAGTAATTTACGTGGAGATCAATGGAGCGGGAAGAGGCCTGCAGCAGTGGAATAATGAAGACCAGGCTTTTATTAACGGGCTGGTTATGCAAGTTTAAACTGAACTTCAGAGGACAGGCGAGTTGACTGGACGAAGGTGTCCACGGCAAATGTCATGAGGTCATTACAGAACGGGGGAGAATGGGTGGGGACCGGACTCTGGGCGAGGCCTGCTGCTGGTGAGGTCATGAGAAATGGCAGATGTTTGACACTTGAGGTGGGCGGAAAACCCAAACGCAGCGGTTCTTCACAGCATTTCACCAGCTGCTGATCCAAGACCTACATCACCGCTGCTCAGAGGGCTTTAGACTGCCGGCTGTCTATACGTCACAGTCCATATAGACGCCATGCTAGCTATACTATAGCACCAACAGCTCTGCATCACTTACACACACACAACTTTTACAAGAGCACTAATTCTGAATTTTCTACAGTCAGGAAATCAGTCAATCAACACTCTGCAGCTTATAGAAGTTTATCTTTTAACAGTGCGCAAACTACAAGCCTACAACCGTGCTCACTTCACCGCCGTCCAATGAAAAACAAGAATCTCCAAAACTGTAACTTTACAGGAGAGACCAAAAACAAACTTAACTTTCCATGCAAGTCAATGGAACCAGAATTTATTCCAAGCTACTTCCGAGCACTTCTATTGGTCCATTCATCATGAAATTTTCACACAATGTAAACGACTATTGGCTTATTTAAATGATGTACAAAACTCAAAATCACAAAAATTGAGGTACATGTTTTTCATTGGACAGCGACGAATTGCAATACTGTCACATTTCATGGTCCGGTTAAAAGATAAAAACTAATGGCCTGTATATTTTTCCCTGGTGTCCCATGATGCAACATAAATACCTCAACAGTAAGTACTCTAATACAAGCAACTTAGAAGGAGAACAGAGGCAGATCCCTTGAAATAACTATGCAACACACTTTGTCTATTTTCAAAACACACAAGCAAGCCCACTTAAGACCACTTAACTCGATGCAGTTTAGGGCGAGTGCAAGGCTTTGCACAATGCTAGTGGACTTTAAGCTTCTATTGCATACTACATTAGCCTCGTAGGTCAAGTGCAAAACCTAACAAGCAACCTTCAGACACCAAATATGTTTTAGCTGATCAACTACATTTCACTAAACTAGCTCTTTAAAAAGAAAAAAACAGTAAAGAGAGAAAAGATAATCAACACATATATAAAAAACAAATGACCATTCCACCCCCCGGCAGTTGTGGAAATCCACAGTACCTCTGTGACACTCTTTTTCTTTCACACACAAGCTTTTTTGCATAGGGTCAGTGAATGGGGCGAGGGTGTGGCAGCAGAGCAGAGCAGGACATCAGGGAAATGATGAATCTGTTCTGGCGCAGCACTCGCACAAAGAGTCTATTGTGCCCAGGCATCAACCTTATACCCTACTGATCCCCTAGAAAACTGCACAGTCAGCCAAGTCCACTGCAGCCAATGAGAATGCACCTTAAAGCCCCTCAACCAATAGGAGCATGGGACCAAATTTTGATGGCCAATTAACTCTGTGATAATGCCTGTTCAAACTGAACTAGGACCAGTGGTGCTGGGTGACGCATCATCTGTGCCGGTATGGGTGGGCTGGCTGAACATCCTGAGTGAGTGAGATAATTGGAAGCCTTTGCTGTCACATTGTCATTCCCAATACACAACATTATACTGACATGTTCCCACAAGTGCATGACTAACCATCCCACTGACTCCTGGCCATAGATGGCAGCGGCATCAACGAGAACTAAATAACATACATACAGAAAAACGAAGTCTGAATTGACTCTCTACTGTCTGTCCCTGGTCAGCACGATGTTTTTACAATGGAGACAACCTGGTCATCATGAGTATTCATCAGTCATTTTCTTCAGAACCACAAGTTCTAGCAATCATCAGTTAAGGCTAATAGAACAAACTAGGCTAACACTAAATCTCTGGCCTTAAAGCTCCAATTATTAGTGAAAGCTAATATAATTTAGGTAGCCTTGTTATGACATTGTTCGATTTTACTTTTAATGTCATCTGAATATTTATTCAAAGTAATTAACAACATGTTTAATTAATAATAAAAAAGTAATTAAAAATACAAGCAAAACATCATATAAATCAACTGTTTTTTACCAGAGTATGTAGGCATAACAAACATGTGTCATGGGCACTAAAATGCAAACTGGCGCACCACTGGTCTACCCAAACAGGCTCACCAATGGTCTACCCAAACAGGCGCACCAATGGTCTACCGAAACAGGCGCACCAATGGTCTACCCAAACAGGCGCACCAATGGTCTACCCAAACTGGCGCACCACTGGTCTACCCAAACAGGCGCACCAATGGTCTACCCAAACAGGCGCACCAATGGTCTACCCAAACAGGCGCACCAATGGTCTACCCAAACAGGCGCACCAATGGTCTACCCAAACAGGCGCACCACTGGCCTACCCAAACAGGCGCACCACTGGCCTACCCAAACAGGCGCACCAATGGTCTACCCAAACAGGCGCACCAATGGTCTACCCAAACTTGCGCACCACTGGCCTACCCAAACAGGCGCACCAATGGTCTACCCAAACAGGCGCACCAATGGTCTACCCAAACAGGCGCACCAATGGTCTACCCAAACAGGCGCACCACTGGTCTACCCAAACAGGCGCACCACTGGTCTACCCAAACAGGCGCACCAATGGTCTACCCAAACAGGCGCACCAATGGTCTACCTAAACGTGCACACCAATGGTCTACCCAAACGTGCACACCAATGGTCTACCCAAACGTGCACACCAATGGTCTACCCAAACGTGCACACCAATGGTCTACCCAAACAGGCGCACCAATGGTCTACCCAAGCTTGCGCAATACTGGCCTACCCAAACAGGCGCACCACTGGTCTACCCAAACAGGCGCACCAATGGTCTACCCAAACAGGCGCACCAATGGTCTACCCAAACAGGCGCACCAATGGTCTACCCAAACGTGCACACCAATGGTCTACCCAAACAGGCGCACCAATGGTCTACCCAAACAGGCGCACCAATGGTCTACCCAAACAGGCGCACCAATGGTCTACCCAAACAGGCGCACCAATGGTCTACCCAAACGTGCACACCAATGGTCTACCCAAACGTGCACACCAATGGTCTACCCAAGGCTGAAATATTGAGTATTAAGAAAAAGGACATGGAATGATCAATGAACCGATCAATGAATGCACTGTATTGACAGGGGAAAAACGTGCTGCACTGGGGTTAAAAAGTCATGAAAACAACCCACAACCATTTGGGAAACTAGTAATCATGTAATTCTATTTATCCCTTGCTAATGAGTAGCATTAGGGTCGTTCCAACTAAATGTTTTTTTTCTCTATGATGCCATTTCGGGAGCTACAGGAAGTTAGTCATGTTTTTGTCTGACTGTTTGGGGGGAAAAAAATGTATGTTTGGATTCACTCGAGGCACCACATGTGAAAGTTTGCTGGAAGCATGAGAAAGCTGCACTATATGTTATCTATATTGTACGATTTACACTGCTTTTCTTTACAAGGCTGTATGTTTGTAACACACCGAGATTTCTCACTGAACCCATGAAGTGTCTGGACTTCTGTCTCCAAGCATAACTGTTGCATGACGTCAGGAAGGAATTTATGGGAAGTGTCTGTATACAGCCTCCCCAGGGGCTGCCTCTATCTGTGTGATCTATAGTGTGTTTGTGCATGAAAGAAACAGACATAAAAAAAGAATGTACAGGCACAGAAAGTGAGAGTGAAGGAAAGAAGAGAATGAGTTGATATAAAAGCCTAAAGGAAGGGAAAATAAAGCCATTGAGAAATTAAGAGATGTGATTGTGGCTCATGTATATTGAAAAGTAATAGGAGCTGAAGCTTAGAAGAGAAACACTATAGCCCTCCATTTACTGTACAGTGAAACCACCCCCCAAACTTTATTTCTCCTTTGACCTCAGGGAGGAAGTGTCAGTGAGGGTTCACATTCTTGGTCGGCTTGTTTTTGCTCAGTTCTCCTATGTGTGTTTACAAGACATGCAATGTACTAGAAAGAGTGGGCACATACCAAAACATATATCTGTTTCTACAATAGCAAATTTTCTAAAAAGTCAACCTTCCTGCAGACAACTCTGCAAAATAATCCTATTTTCTAGGCCGGTCAGTCAATCAGCCTGGCTACTGTAGCAAACAAGTAATTAAAACTTGTGTACACCAACAAGCAGCATGCACACTTACCATAAACCTCACAAACAGATTTGCTGATATCGTTTCTCACATTGTATTCTCATACAATTGTCACTGCTATCTAGATTACTGGACGAAATTCCAGGCTTCAAGATGGCTCTATATGTTAGCAATGAAAAATACTTTTGTCCAAATTTATAGACAACAGTATGGGTGGGCAATATGATCATGTTTATAGTAAACTATGTTTACTGAGCATACTGTGTATATCATCAGAGCAAAGCTAGTATGGAAATGTGGGTCAATGCCAATGTTGTTGCATAGGGGCCAGTAACAAATAAGGTGTATAAATGACAATTAAAATGTATTAAATTGTGCATTTATATTAAAATGTATTTAATTAAAATAAATTATGTATTAAATTGTGCATTTATATTAAAATGCATTCAACTAAAATTAAAAATGTTTTTATATCTCCATCTGTATTTGCATTAACATCCATGCCAACTCCATCTAGTAACTGTTACTAAATCATTTTTCTACCTCTGTTATTAAAACTGTTCTGGTCTGGTTGCACAATTTGACTTACTGGTTGTGCCACCTGACTTGAGACCAACTTCAAATTACAGGCATCTTCATTTGATGTAGTGTCATGTATACAATAAATTATTTTTGGGGGAAATAATGGACTTAGACCAAAGACAAAAACAAAATGTACTTAATATCAGTGACCTATAAACATTGATAAATGCAATGCAAGTTTAGCTCACTGTCAGTATATAGTATTGCTCCTAATAGCCCACAGCAATGTTATGCTATGGTCTTGTCACTATCAAAGCAGTGCTCAGATCTCAGACCTCAATATTCACAGTTTTTCTTTTTACAAGTAGGTCCACCCATGATAGCTTTTGGTTGAACCTTTGACCAGATAGTGAGTACAGGACAGGAAACGTAAAGGTTAGCTTAACAGAGTACCACAACCTGTCTTCTACCACCATACTATTAAAATAAGTGGAGATGGCTTCTGGAACATGCCTATTCCTGTATTCCTACACCTGACGCCGCTATGCTAACTGCCTCTTTCAGCCACCAAATAAGCCTCAACCACAAAACACAACATCTCTGTTTCCAAACACAAGAACGGTCTACATGTTTCTGACATGGTGCATACCAAATACTGAGTCTTTGTTTATTGCATTAACTGTATTATTTTTAATAGTTGTTTTAATTAGTTTTTTTTTTTTTAAATGTGCCACTACTGGTTTAAGTCCAACACTCCCACAAGACCACCATCTACTAAAAACCCAAGTGGTGTATTTAAAGCCTTAGAGTCACCGGGCCATTCCCACCACTGCAGAGCACCTCACCTTCTACCCTCCCTCATTCGGTCTCTTCCATCTCAAGCCTATACTTTCAAAGACACTTACTGTTTGCCATCAACTTCCCCTCCTCTGTATTAACCCTACCTTTTCTACACTCTTAAAAAACAAAAACAAAGGTTCTTTAGCGGTTCTTGACTTGGATGTCCAGTCCTAGGTGATCATCTATAACTGGTACAAGAACCTAAGGGTACTCCATGCCTTAAGCAAGTCTTTTATGCTGATGTTTCATTAAAAAAATAATAATAAAGAGGCATCCATTGAAAGGTACTTCAGGAGACCAAAAGTGATTCATCTAACGCGTCCCTCCAAAGAAGAGTATGGTTCATTGTTAGGAGACGGCATATCAGTATCAGTGGGGCAACAGAAAACACTGGGTCGGATATCAGAGTGAAATAAAAGGATGAATTCGACCCAATCCTGTAACACAACTAACCAGAAATAGCCCCACTCACACTGGGGGATGTCACAATGGAGGTGTCAGTTAAAAATAGCTAATTTTAGAAGCGTAGGAGTTTATAAAAGGAGAAGTATCAGATCACACGCCCAATGCTCAAAGGTTTTTAACATCAATATGTTCCAATAGTTTTATATGTTATCTAATTCTTTAGTTATTTACATATACAATCTCCTCCATAGTCCATTTTCCTTGTGTGTTATTGGTAAGCAGAGAATAGTTGTATGAAAAAAATCAATAAAACTTATTAACAAAAACACATTCGAGTGGTACTCTCCCAGCTTACGTGAAGAGATGTGGTCTTTCTTATGTGTTTGCCTGGACCACGAAGCCCTGAAGACCAGAGTTCCATATTTAGCTGTGAAACTCAGTTCCATTTTATTCCTGAAGGTCTTGCCGAACGCTGATAAGGCTCATGATAAAGAGCTGGAGGGCCAACAGATTCACGTCAGGAATCGTTCGTCAGCTGCCCCACAATGTGTAACAGCTCACATGGCCGTAGGAGGTGGCGAAGCAAACATAAATATTGGTATGTGACACACAGCAAGCGCCCATGGAGACTCACTCACCAGGGCTTTCAATGAGAAGACAACTGTGTAGCTCACAAACACTGACCAGTGCTCTGCCATGCTCTTACCTTCCAGGCCATTAGGCAGGGTCCTCAATAGCCAGAGGGCTTTTACATGGCCACAACCATGTCACCTAAATCCAGCGGATTATGTGGGTGATGATGATGATGATGGTGATGTTACTACAATAAGACACGTGTTCCAACAGCAGACGTGTTTCACAAGTACACAGTATGTTGACATAAGCTCTGCCAACAAGTGGAAAGTCACTTCATTGTAAGTTACTCACCTGAATTGAGTCGTTCGCCATGACTGGTTGGGTTGATGAAGATGATGTTCTGGATGAACCCCGAATGACTTGCTTGCTTTTCCTCCTTCCAGATATTCAGCCGTCACTAACAAAGGGGGGCTGTGCACGTCCAGAGCTCCTTCTTAAAGTACAAGACAACCAAGGTTTAACAAAACCTGACACATACAGACTAAACCTTCACTGGGGTCCAGTGTCATGTGGGCTTCATTCAGTCACCATCTGTTCTCGGGATGAAAGGAAGAGGAACAACCGTTGAAACACTGCTACAAGTGATCCTGGAAGAGGGGTTATCTTCATCTACAGATGCAAAGTCCTCACTTCATGCTTTTCCAACGACTATTTTTTTTAAAACGAGGCCAGTCAAAGCCTGACAAGAACGAAGAAGGAGAAGCATGTTGGTCAGCCGCTTCCAAGCCCCCCTAAAACACACACAGGGAATGGGCAGGGTCTGCTATCCAAACTAGGAGGGAAGAGCTGAGCTGAGCCGAGTCCTCCTCGCTCTATTCAACGCATCTCACCGTCTCTTTCTTTCAGTCCTCGTGTGTTGAACCAGCACCCAAACCGCCCGGACCGCCGCTCGCCATCGCCTGGAGGGCTCGATATCCGTCTGAGCCGCGAGTAAACCAGCGCTGCGTGTGTGTTTCTACCGGAGGAACCGCTCGGTAGCTCTGAATAGACACCGCGCTCCCCCAACAACTCACACTGATGATGGCTCATGGGCGCGCACAGACAACAGGGCAGCGGGAGCGCGCTCCTCGCGTCACGTGACCAGCCAGAGGGAAAAGGACAATAAAGCGTGATCGGTTTTAAGTTATGAATGATAAATACTGCTTCGCTCACACCTGCTGCCTGGGTATTTTCTAAACTAGCACACTAGTGTACCCAACAGGCTTTAAAAACGTTCACACGAGTCACCGTTTTCTTATTTATGCTGACGCTCGACATACTATTAAACAATACGCCCGTAAAGGACAACTCCACCGGATTGTCAAGCCTACATAATGAAAGAATCGAGGTGTAAACAAAGACATTGAAAATGGTTTGTGAGCCTGAGTCAGAATTGTGTACACTGGTGGTAATAGTAACCAGATGTCTGCCTCTAAAAGCTCTCTCACACAAAATTAGTACAAGAAACGTTTATGAATATGCTGCCTGGTGTCTGACACATTGAGTTATAATAGTTTGTGATAATGTCTTGACCTGAAATGTATTTTTAATCCATTTATTTTAATCCATTCATGGCGGAGGGACACATACATGGTGTCATAAGGCAAAATAGTCCATAAAGGAGACTATTTTCAGATGTTTGCCTATTTCCCCCTTACCAACACTACACATATAGCGGCATAGAGCATGTAGGTTCACTGGTGTTTTTGGATAGTAATTAAAATGGCTATGTGTGTGTTGTAGACATGGTGACCCCTGGTTCCCATCAACATCACTGTAAAGAAATTAGAGTCTGTTCTTAAGTTTCTTAACAGTAAACCGTTTCACATCAAACCACTCTTTTACATCTTCAGCACTGAATTATTCAGCAGATTTTCAGAAGAAGACACTGTCTGTCAATCTGAAGAACCATTTCACTATAAAAATAGAGAACTCATGGTTGAACTGTTCTGTTTACTAAAGAACCACTGTTTTAGCGTGTACCACGGGAATATTATTACAGATAATATTACATTACAATATTACAATACAATATATATCTATCCATCCATTATCTTCCACTTTATCCAACTTGTCAGGGTCACCCGGGGGTTGGAGCCAATTCCAGCATCATTGGGAGAAGGCAGGGTACACCATGGATAAGTCACCAGTACAATATATACTATACATACTCTAGTGGTGGTGAGTGACAGCTACGTTAACTTCTCTACTAACTCTAAGGTGTGTAAACTCCTCTCTTCTAGGAATGAAACACATATCCTCCAGGTAGAGCCAACCAGACAGCTAAGTCTAAGCAACTAAGACCAAGGGAGACAATATGACAATAAAGGCAGTGAGATTGATTTAAAAAATAATTAAATGAACAGTAAATCCCTTAAAGGGGAACTCCAACAATTTGTCACAAATTCTAACAAATTAAATGGTGTTGATGTAAACAGAGTCATTCAGAGTGGTTTGGTATAAAATGCTTTATTCTAGAGAAGCATACAGAGTCAGTGTAGTTGACAGTAGTCAAATGAATCCGTTCATGAGTTTTTTGGGTTTTTTTGACAGTTATATGATGAAAGTCGACTAACCACTGATAACATCTTTAAAAAAACACAGGAGAAGGAAATGCTTTACCACAAGCAATTTAAAAAATCCGACTTCATGAAAAAATTCATGACAAAGCCAAACTCCTCAGCTCAGCAGAGCATCACGTGTCCAACCAGCTCTGAATCGCATTGCTAGCCTTCGGGAAACCAAAGACACGAACCCCGAAATCACCAGCTCCTCACCCGTCTTCTCTGATTTGTCCATATTGTTAGTGTTGACTAGTTTGTTCAGGGTATTGTGGGACAAAATAGTCCCCAAAGAAAACTTTATTTTCAGATTGATCACCTTTTTATTTTACATATACAATTTAGAAGACAGAGGTAGGTTTTGGATTAGTAAATAAAATGGTTATATTTGTGTTGTAGTCTTGTCTTTGTAACTTTATCACAAACCTATTATAAAACAGTGTGTCTGACATCAGGCAGTGCATTTATATCCATTTCTAATAATAACTTTCTCTGGTAGACGTCTGGTTCCAATCACTCCCACTGTAAACAATTCTGGCCTGCTTAGATTTTCTAGAACAAAGCAAAGTCTGAATAACTAAATATAAATTGCATCTAAACAATTTAATAAGATAGAATTTCGGTGGAGTTCCCCTTTAAACTCATTTAAACTTCAGGGGGAAAAACTCAGCCTAGTTTTTCCACAGACACGTCACGTGATCAGCGACGTTGCGCGTGCAGAACAGGGGCAGATATCGTGCCTGGCAGCTTTAAACGACTTAGTTTAAGGCATTTAAGCTGCGTTTAAAGTGTGGATAATTTCATGTTATGTTTGAAGGGACGTTGAAGACTGTTTGCTATTTATTTCACAGCTTTCTAACCGGCTAACTCGCGGACGGTAGTAACGTTGACCGTTACTGGTTGAGTGCAGAGAGATGGACGTCGAGGCCGCTCACGAAGACGCGAAACCTAAAAGTAGCCAGACTAACCAGGAACCATCACAGACAGAAGCCGGTAAGGTAGCCTGATAAATAAAATGTCGTTAACTGTCACCAAAAATCAGTCATTCACTCCATTAACACTGTTTTTGGCTTGTGGTGGTAGACGGTGCGGCGGCGTCCTCTGCCGGTGAAGAAGCGCACTGCACGCCAGCCTACTTGGAAAGGTTGGCTGATAATCTGCGTCCCGTCAAAGAGCAGCTCCACTATCTCCTCAGCAAAGCAGACGAGTTCCAGGCACACCTCATGTACAGGTGCAGGGAAAATCATCTTTGTGTTGTTACATTTCTTTAAAAGCGCTTTGTTTTTTATTGCTGGGTAATAAAGCTGAAGTTCAATGTTATGATACTGTACAAATACAGTATCGTACAAACACTGTAGTCACCTGAGAAAAGAAATAGAAATAAAAAGTCATGTATATGTGCGCTAAGCATTTGTCTACTCAGAAAAGTACTGATATTTGAATAAACACAAATACATCTGGAGCCAAACTATGAAACATTACCTGTATTCCAATGATATATATTGTTCTTTATAGATGTATTGCTAAGTGTTTATTAAAGGAGTAATATGTAAAATGATGCAACCTTTCAAATTCATAATCCAAACAATAGGGGACAACATATTACCAGAAAGTGGTAAATGGTGGTGTTCACCCCTATCGTAAAAAAACAACACACAGGCCCTCTTCCCAATGTTACAGCTGTTCAAGTCAAGTCAAGTCAAGTGGGTTTTATTGTCATTTCAACTACATACAGAGTACACAGTGAAACGAAACAACGTTCCTCCAGGACCATGGTGCAACATAGACAGTGCATACAAGACACAAGTGCAACACAAACAAACAAGTGCGGACAGACAACACAACACAACACAGTACAGACAGAGAATAATAAATAATTGCCGGTAGTGTGCAAATTGTGCAATGTGTAATAAATAGAGTCCAGTGAGGTAGTAAAGTTATTAGTGCAATGCTTTGTGCAAAAATGCTTGGAGAGAGAGAGAGAGAGAGAGAGAGACAGAGAGAGAGAGTGTACATGTACCAGAAAGATATCAGTTTTATGCAATCTATAAGATGATGTTAATAAATTATTGCTAAATTATTGTTTATTTAGTTTTTATGTCTTCTGAACAATTCTTTTAAAAATAGTTTGAAGCACACAGAGAATGATACACATTTAATGTGTAATGGTTAACTGGTGCAGGGTAGTTAGAGCAAAATGCACTAAATAGATTTAAAACACTGAAAAACAAACCACTTGGCAACAGTAGCAGTAATAGTAATTGTATTATGTGCATTATATCAAAGATTTAACTGTCAATATCTGTAAAATATAAAGCTATAAATATTATTATAACTGAAAATCAGTATCATGTTGTGACAGTATTATGCAAAGGTGTCAGAAGTATTCACATTCATTACTCAGGTAGAAGTATACATACTAGGGTTTAAAAATACTTTAACTCAAGATTTTTACTCTAGTAAAAGTGTAAAAGTACTGCTTTCAAAACCACTTAAAGTACACAACTAAAAGTAATGTAGGGGGGAAAAAAAGCCATTAAGAACAAAAGCTTAGGCCGCACCACAGGGGTCTATAGTGCACTAGCCCACCTCCCCAAAAAATTATATTAATGTTATTATTGATAAATTTGGGATGCACTAGGCTTCCGGTTTCAGCCGCATATACACCCATTGAAAATGAATGTGGTTTAGTACAATGTAAATATATTAAAAAAGCATATCTGTTACTACTGAACATTAACATGTGTTTCATGGAGCAGAAGATATGATGACTGGTTGTCTATAAGTATTGTAATGAAGTCAAACTTCAAAGACATGTTATCAATAATCTTTACTGGAATGTAAATGTACATGAATGAAAACAAACTGAAATGAAACAGGAGTAACGAGGCTATGTTTAAAATGTAAGGAGTAGAAAGTACTGATAATGGAGTGTAAATGTAAGGAGTAGAAAGTACTGATAATGGAGTGTAAATGTAAGGAGTAGAAAGTACTGATAATGGAGTGTAAATGTAAGGAGTAGAAAGTACTGATAATGGAGTGTAAATGTAAGGAGTAGAAAGTACTGATAATGGAGTGTAAATGTAAGGAGTAGAAGGTACTGATAATGGAGTGTAAATGTAAGGAGTAGAAAGTACAGATAATGGAGTGTAAATGTAAGTAGTAGAAAGTACTGATAATGGAGTGTAAATGTAAGGAGTAGAAAGTACAGATAATGGAGTGTAAATGTAAGGAGTAGAAAGTACTGATAATGGAGTGTAAATGTAAGTAGTAGAAAGTACTGATAATGGAGTGTAAATGTAAGTAGTAGAAAGTACTGATAATGGAGTGTAAATGTAAGGAGTAGAAAGTACAGATAATGGAGTGTAAATGTAAGTAGTAGAAAGTACTGATAATGGAGTGTAAATGTAAGGAGTAGAAAGTACAGATAATGGAGTGTAAATGTAAGGAGTAGAAAGTACTGATAATGGAGTGTAAATGTAAGGAGTAGAAAGTACTGATAATGGAGTGTAAATGTAAGGAGTAGAAAGTACAGATAATGGAGTGTAAATGTAAGGAGTAGAAAGTACAGATAATGGAGTGTAAATGTAAGGAGTAGAAAGTACTGATAATGGAGTGTGAATGTAAGGAGTAGAAAGTACTGATAATGATGTGTAAATGTAAGGAGTAGAAAGTACAGATAATGGAGTGTAAATGTAAGGAGTAGAAAGTACAGATAATGGAGTGTAAATGTAAGTAGTAGAAAGTACTGATAATGGAGTGTAAATGTAAGAAGTAGAAAGTACAGATAATGGAGTGTAAATGTAAGTAGTAGAAAGTACTGATAATGGAGTGTAAATGTAAGGAGTAGAAAGTACAGATAATGGAGTGTAAATGTAAGGAGTAGAAAGTACAGATAATGGAGTGTAAATGTAAGTAGTAGAAAGTACTGATAATGGAGTGTAAATGTAAGGAGTAGAAAGTACAGATAATGGAGTGTAAATGTAAGGAGTAGAAAGTACAGATAATGGAGTGTAAATGTAAGTAGTAGAAAGTACTGATAATGGAGTGTAAATGTAAGGAGTAGAAAGTACAGATAATGGAGTGTAAATGTAAGTAGTAGAAAGTACTGATAATGGAGTGTAAATGTAAGGAGTAGAAAGTACAGATAATGGAGTGTAAATGTAAGGAGTAGAAATTACAGATAATGGAGTGTAAATGTAAGGAGTAGGAAGTACAGATAATGGAGTGTAAATGTAAGTAGTAGAAAGTACTGATAATGGAGTGTAAATGTAAGGAGTAGAAAGTACTGACAATGGAGTGTAAATGTAAGGAGTAGAAAGTACTGACAATGGAGTGTAAATGTAAGGAGTAGAAAGTACTGATAATGGAGTGTAAATGTAAGGAGTAGAAAGTACTGACAATGGAGTGTAAATGTAAGGAGTAGGAAGTACTGATAATGGAGTGTAAATGTAAGGAGTAGGAAGTACTGATAATGGAGTGTAAATGTAAGGAGTATAAGTAAAAAGTCAGCTTAAAAAGAATTACTCCAGTAAAGTATAAATAACCAAAAATTCTACTTAAGTAAGGTAACAAAGTATTTGTACTTCATTACTTGACACCTCTGGTATTATGGTATAACAGTGTCTATGATATATCACCAGCATGTGTTTGTATGTACCATTCTTTTAGCTGCATAGTGGCTTATTAGCCAAGTGTTTTACAGGGAGAACAGAAGACAGCAACCGAGTACCAAAAACATCAACTACTTCATCTCAATATTAAATATTACAGTGATTTTTACATGAGAACATATTAATAATAATAAATGATCCTTTGTCTAGACCCAGTAGTCAAGACCAGGTCCAGAGTGAGTGTTTTGCTCGTGTGATGCCGACGTTTCTGCATACCTGTCAGCCGTATTTCACCTACGTGGAGTCCACAGCTCGCAACTCCTCGCCTGACCAGACTCCGCTGCCCCTGTACATACGCACTCAGGTAAAGACCTTCTGGAAATAGAACAGTGGAAACTATTTCAGTGTTTGTTGGTATGTCTCATGTATACTGCTGTGCAAGAGTCAGAGACCACCCTTGATTTTTTACCTTCCAGTCAAAATGGTCATTAAGTCATTCATTTTCAGGAGGTATTTCCGAGGAGATAAAATAATCAAATAAAAGATAAAATAATCTACTTCCTCTAAAGTAAGGAGTTTTTAAAACTAGATTTAAAAATGTATTAAAAGTGAGACTCATGCAAGACCTGTTAGACCACCAAACTTATTACAGTCAGATAAACAGCACTTCATCGAAGCTTTTATCTTCGAGAGAAATGAAGAAACCTTGGGCCACTCTTGCTACAGATGCGAGAAGATCCACAAGTGTTTATGTCCATCCTTCCGCTGTGAGAATTCAATGGTATGAGTCTGAAGGATGTGTAGATGGCAAGAAAAAAACTGAATAAAATAAAATACAAATAAGAAGAACATATACTAATACAAACAAAGACGCTGTTGAAGTTCGCAGAACAATGGACTGACCACCTCAGAGTCCAGACCTGAACATCACTCAGTGTATTCAAGATTACTTGGACTGTGAGAAGCAGAGAATTCTCCAAGACTGAATTTAGAGAAGTGAAAAATATTCCTGCAGGTTTCTTTGGAAAACTGAAAGCAAGTCCTCCAAAAACGATAGAAGCTGTAGAAAAATGAACACATGGAACACTAAAAACTATAAAATTATTAGTTGTTAAAGTTTCTCTGTAATTTGTATTTAATGGCCACCAATACTAAGTCTAACTGTATGTAGTACACCGTGCATATTGTTTTGCAAACCCCTGGATATTAAATAAATCGTAAAAATGTAAAATTTAATTGCATAACGCGTATGGCTGTGTATTGGCAAGCACCTGCCGATACAATACGTATTGTGATACAGCGGTCATGATTCAATATATCATGATATTCTGTGATACTGCAAGCAAAGTGCAAGCAAATCCTACTATTAAAACACACCACTGTATGAACAGGTTTATCAATGTTTACAATAGCATTGCGCCCTTGTGCTGCTTGTTAATGTTGGAGTGGAGCTGAAAATGTATTACAACACTGCCATCTAGTGGTCAGAGGTTTAAACACAGCACACACTGATTCACTGTCTGCCAGAAATCTGTGTATCGATACTGTGTTCTTGAGAATCTATACACCCCTAATAACACATACATACAAAGTACAAAGCAAAACAATAACAGCATAACAACATAAACAGAAAAATAAGAGATTTTGAAGTACAAAACCTAGACTGGTCTCCAGGTTGGTGACCAAAGGCCTAGATAGAAAGTGAGGAACAGGTGTATTTGGTCTGAACTTAAAGATGAGATCTGGCAGCTGATTCCAGTTTTGCGCTACATGTTAGATCACCATGCTTGGTTCTAATTCTAGATACTGCTAACTGACCAATCCTCAATGATCTGAGAGGCCTGTTAGGTTTTTGTTCTTTGATAAAGTCAGAGATATGTTTTGGTCCTAAGCTACCAAGTGATCTTTAGACAATTAGCCAAACTTTAAAATCAGGTAGTATAAATACACTGTTTATCAAATACAATACAAATACTGCTCTCATTTTCAATGTTGCATCAATGCTTTTACTAATAACTAAAAATAAATTAAAAGTGCTTTACAGAGAGAAACAGTGTTTTACAAGATCCAATAATAGCCACAAGGGAAAGCTCAGGTCTGTGCAGTTCCCACTTATTTCAACACTAATGGCTGAACGTCACTGTTTTTGAGATATCTCGTGAATGGGGCTCAAGACTGAGCTCGCTTTTGTGTCTGTTAGAGGCAAGTACACCCACATTCACTGTATCTTATGTGTCACTTGCTGCAGCTGTTGCAGTTCTCTCAGCAGCTGTGCAGTCGGCTGGAGCAGCTGCTGTTAATGTACGCCTCCTTCGGCTACCTCTCTCTGGAGGAGGAGAACCCCCTGTGGTAAGAGCTTTTGAGAAGACTGTCTGCTTCATTTGTACCTGTTATTAAAAATGAAAAGAGAAGATCATACTGCTTGAATAAAATTGAGCTTTTATTTAAAACTGCACTAGCAGTAGTACCTGAGGATAAGCACACTGTTAGTCATATAACCTGACTTACATGTCCCATAGTTCAACCTGACTTACATGTCCCATAGTTCAACCTGACTTACATGTCCCATAGTTCAACCTGACTTACATGTCCCATAGTTCAACCTGACTTACATGTCCCATAGTTCAACCTGACTTACATGTCCCATAGTTCAACCTGACTTACATGTCCCATAGTTCAACCTGACTTACATGTCCCATAGTTCAACCTGACTTACATGTCCCATAGTTCAACCTGACTTACATGTCCCATAGTTCAACCTGACTTACATGTCCCATAGTTTAACCTGACTTACATGTCCCATAGTTCAACCTGACTTACATGTCCCATAGTTCAACCTGACTTACATGTCCCATAGTTCAACCTGACTTACATGTCCCATAGTTCAACCTGACTTACATGTCCCATAGTTCAACCTGACTTACATGTCCCATAGTTCAACCTGACTTACATGTCCCATAGTTCAAACTGACTTACATGTCCCATAGTTTAACCTGACTTACATGTCCCATAGTTTAACCTGACTTACATGTCCCATAGTTCAACCTGACTTACATGTCCCATAGTTCAACCTGACTTACATGTCCCATAGTTCAACCTGACTTACATGTCCCATAGTTTAACCTGACTTACATGTCCCATAGTTCAACCTGACTTACATGTCCCATAGTTTAACCTGACTTACATGTCCCATAGTTCAACCTGACTTACATGTCCCATAGTTTAACCTGACTTACATGTCCCATAGTTCAAACTGACTTACATGTCCCATAGTTTAACCTGACTTACATGTCCCATAGTTCAACCTGACTTACATGTCCCATAGTTTAACCTGACTTACATGTCCCATAGTTCAAACTGACTTACATGTCCCATAGTTTAACCTGACTTACATGTCCCATAGTTCAAACTGACTTACATGTCCCATAGTTTAACCTGACTTACATGTCCCATAGTTCAACCTGACTTACATGTCCCATAGTTCAACCTGACTTACATGTCCCATAGTTCAACCTGACTTACATGTCCCATAGTTCACATGCTTCTTATATTATACACTACTGTGCAGAAGTCTTAGGCACCCAAGTTTATCTTAGCAATGAGTGTATTTTCACCAGTAAGAACATCGTATATCTTTGGAACAGATGTAAATAAACATTAATACAATATAAAGTATCATAAATATCTTATTTAGAATCAACTAGATAATATCATGTGACCCAGTTTAAAGAACAAAGTTTAGTTTATGAATTTGATACATTTCATCACCTGCAGTCTTGATTTAGTTTAATGAAGTACTGAGTAGTGAAACCATGTATTAAGTAATAACTACATATTAGAATTAGATGGGTTCTCATAAACGACAAGTAGAGGAGTGCAGGCGTGTATGTGAGTGGATGCAGTTTGGTGGTTATAGGTTGAACAAAACTGTAATGTTTGGGGCTGGCCAAAAATGAATGGGTTCCTATGGGAGGAACGAGGGATGACTAAACAACAAGCAGAGTCTTCGCCCGATGACACTGGGAGTAGCTCCAGGCCCCCCGTGACCCCGACTAGCGGGATAAAGCAGAAGATAATGGATAGATGGATGGATGGATATTAATATCCTTTAAGAACGGCAAGCTAGTAAAATATAAGACTTTTACAAACACATTTTTAAATACTGTAAAATATCGTTATCAACAAATTTACAGAAAACATTAAGATATTGTATTTTGTCAATATCGCACACCTCTACTATGCATAACTTGTTAGCACGTGGTGGTGGTGTATTGGTATGTTAGTATTGCGCTGGTATGAGTGGATCAGGCACACCAGTGCTGCTGGAATTTTCAAACAGTGAGTCCACCTGCTGTCCACTCACTGTACTGTTGGTCTGCCTTCCAGATGCCAATTCAAAGACAAAAGCTCATTTGGTTCTGCACAGTTTGTGTTGGTCATCGTTTAGTCCTTCATCACTGGTCACAGGATGCTGTTCATGGTGACAGTGAGACGTTTCAAAATTCCAGTACCCCCCCAATAATGTCTGCTCTGTGGTGCTCCAGTCTATTGATGAATGACTGAGTAAAGGGGGGCTAACGAAGTATGCACCGAAACAGATCCCTGATGTTTAATTTTAGAGCTTCAGAGTGCACCTCTTTGGTAGAGGCAAATGAATAAATGAACAATGAGTGTAAATTATTAAGCTTAATTATGTTCTTTGTAACAGTCTTTCATTACTCTGCTGACTTAAACGGAAGGTGGTGGATAATTAGTATTCAGAACCTGTACTCTAAAATTGTACATGATATATGGGCCTTGCTTTTTTCACCTCGCTTTATTTTTTTCTCTCTCTCTCTCTCTCTCTCTCTCTCTCTCTCTCTCTCTCTCTCTCAGTATCTCTCATTTCTACATTGGTCATTGTCAGGTAGATAACATCAGGCTTTCAATCTTTCGTTATTGCCTCCCCTCCCCATTCCTGGCCTCTACTGTCACCCGCCTATACAAGCGCATGCGCTGGAACGTGGAACGAAAGAGAGAGACAGAGGGAGGACAAGGAGGACAAGCAGAAAAGAAAGAAAGGGGAAAGGAAGGAACACAGGAGGCAGAAGGCAAAGAAAGAGAGGAAAAGAAAGAGGGCAGGCTGGAGGGAGAGCAAGACCACAGTATAGAGTAGTGAGTGAGGCATTTGATCTGTCTATCCAGTGAGAGAGGAAGTAGTGTGTTGCAGGCCTGTATAGTAAAATGCTGTGTCTCAAGTTTCAGCCTGTATAGCATATAGTGCACTACATAGGCTATACGCTGTATTAGACATTTATAGGGCACTTGATCGCCCGTTTCAAGCGTGTGCTGTTTGGCACACTGTTCTGGTACATGTCAGTGTAGTGTTTGTGGTATATAAACAAAGAGGAATTAAAGAAATGTACGTAAAGTACATCATTAGCAGGATGTAGCCAGTGTTTTTGCCCGTGTACAGTTCAAATAGACTGATGCAAATCTGGTTTGCATCAGTTTTCCCACATTGTATGCAAATCCAAGGAATTCTTTTTCAGCATATCCTGGGAGGAAGTCGCATGTGGCAGAGAATAATACAGTTATACGTTCTACAAAACCTAAAGGGATACCTGCTCCACTTTTTTTCTGATGCTAGCGAAGTACACTAATAATATAAAGTACACGATAGGCCAGAAAGTATCCACCAGATGCTTTGTTTAATTAGTGACCTCAGCTTGTGACCTTATGACGCATCAACTACCCACACACAGCTTGTTAAAGCTGTTGCTATAGCCAGCACACTGCAGAAAAAGATATCTTGGCAAGCAAAATACTCCAGTACTTCTCATTTTGTGATGGTTGTTGACAAATTTAAAATTAAGATTTAAGTTTATTTATTAACTTCTAGATGTAGTTACAGTTCTTCAGAAAACAAGTCATTGCATCATTAAATTTCACAATAATTTGGTTTACCTACTTTATTACAATAACATTTACACTATACTGAGCAGACACATCTTACTAGAGGAACTGTTCACACAGTAGTGAGATATAAATAAAAACTGTACACGGAGGTTGTTTATATATATAATAATAAATATAAGCATATGGCCCAACAGACCCAGACCCCATGCATAATGTATAAGACAGTAGATTTGCAGTATATTTGGCTTAAATAATCAAGGATATTAAAAAATAAATAAATAAAAATCTCTATTCCCATTCAAAAATTAATTTATGCAATATCTAGTGTACAGCATAGTGCTCGATTGGCTCTGCAGAGTGATACTTATGCAGAAAATGCATACTGATGCAGGATCTGGTGTTCGACTTTTAACATCTTAATTCATTTGTAGAGGCAATGCTTTATTCTTATTTATTTATTTAGCCCAGAGCTCATCCTGCAGCTAAAAACTTCTAGATGTAGTAAGCCAAATGATCTCACTATGTTGGCAAATTATGTAGTTTACTAAAATCACTTAAAACAAGTACATCCACAAATAAGTTAAGTAATATTAAAATAATAATAATAAAAAGTTGAGAATTCAGATACACCAATCACCCATGACATTAAAACCACCTCCTTGTTTCTACAACACCTGTCCATTATGTCTAATAGGGTGGGCATTGTTACTCCAGCAGCACTGCTGTATATGATCCACTCATACCAGCACAACATACACTCACACATTACAGTGCAGTCAGTGTCACTGCAGTGCTGAGAATGATCCATCGCTCTGCAGTGGTCCTGTGGTCCCATTGAAAAACAGGGTAAAGGGGGCGCTAACTATGTGGGGAAACAGATGGACTGTAACTGTAACTACAAAGAGCTTCTATAACAAACAGATATTGTAGAAACACGGAAGTGCTATTAACTGTGTAACTGCTGGATCAGTGTATATCAACTCAAAATTATTTTACTTGCCAAGATACCATTTTTTGCAGTGCAAGAGCAGAAGACTGTGAAACAGTGGAACCGTGTTATCTGGAGTAACGGTGCTCCATTTGGGAGGAGCTGAAATGACCCAGAACTAATTACTTGATATTGTTATGCGACCTCATGACAGCTGTACTTGATCGCATGACTAATGTTTTGTGCTGACGGAGTTAATTACGACATAAACCTGCTGTAGTTATTTCCTGTGCTGTGAGGACGTCCCTGTACCGGAGGGACAAGGTGAAGAAGCAAGAGAACCGAGAACAGAGGACCAACCAGTACTGAGGATGTGGTCTTTAGGGCAGTGGGTGCAGACATATCCTGATCCAGACACTGAGGACATCTACGAGTGGTAACAGACTCAAACACAAAACCATCTCATCATTAACACAAGGAGGCGATTCATGACTGCATCAGACTAATGATGAAACTGTTTCCTCACAATGGACCATCTGTGCAAACCCAAAATGATCTAATGAGACCTGGCCCTCTCAGATCCAGGGTCACTTGTATATCACTTGTATGTGGACCATGTTTGGCTCATAACGAGCAAAACACCTCCAGTACAGTTAGACTGAGTCCGAGCTGACTCCCTGGTCCCTGGCTAGAAATATATACACCTGTATGCGTCTGACCTCACAGTAATTTGATTTAGTTACAGTTCTTCAGAAAACAAGTCATTGCGTCATTAAATTTCACAATAATTTGGTTCACATACTTTATTACAATAACATTTAAACTATACTGAGCAGACATGTCTTACTAGAGGAACGGTTCACACAGTAGTGAGATATAAATAAAAACTACACAGAGGTTGTAAAAAAAGAAAAAAGAAAAAAAAAAATAATATATATATATATATATACATACACACACGTTCAGGTGTTTTACTGGCTTTTATTGTAGTAAGTTAAACTGATAACATCAAGTAAAATCAATAGGACATCACAGCCTCTAGCTAGGAGTAGAGGATGTGTCATTGTTAAGTTTTGATAAGGTGGAGCAGACAAACAATAATCAGTATTTACGATAGACTCCACAGTGATGTAATCTCTTATAGGAATAATAAATATAAGCAGACCCAGACATGCAGTATGTATAGGACAGTAGATTTGCATATTTAGCTCAAATAATCAAGGATATTAACATTAATAATAAATAAAAATCTCCATTCCCATTCAGAAACTAATGCAATATCTAGTGTACAGTATCTAGTGTACAGTGTAGTGCTCGATTGGCTCTGCAGAGTGATACTCATGCAGGAAATGCATACTGATCTGGGGTTTGACTTAACATCTTAATTCATTTGTTGAGGCAGTGCTTTATTTTTATTTATTAATTTAGCCCAGAGCTCATCCTGCAACTAAAAACAGGCTGTAATGTTCAATAACATGCATGTACATATAAAGATGCTTGTGTGTTTGTATTGTAGGGTTTTGTGCACAGTTCCTCAGGGTCAGTACAAGCAGCTAGTGTCTCTGGGTTATGAAGAGCCTTCCTCCTGCATTGCTACAGACTGCCTGCTGGGGGTGCTGTTGTCTCAGGCAGGTCCAAGCAGCAACCAGAGGGCAACTTCGGAGTGATCTAGCACTTTTCTTCAGCCGTTACAGTTAGAACGTGGTTCTCTTGTTTAGAAATGTTATTTTATCTGTTTTCTTTAGCTTCAGAGTTGTTCAGAAGTTGTTAACCTTTAGTAGTGGTAAAGAATTTACACAGTTTCTTTTTTCTTTTTATTAATGCTGCTTGGTTTTGGTCTGTGGCTTTCTCATGGTGTTTGTTCCATGTTATCTAACTGGTCACAGCCGATTTGTTCAGGGGAAAGAAAAAAGCAGTAGCCAGATTTCATACAGCAATCCAGTTTTATTTCTCATTGTTGGAACAAAAACAAAAGACCAATAGTAATACATTAAGAATAAAATTTTTTGATTAAAATGAGCTGCCACAGTTTGATGCCCACTTTTAAAAAACTGAACCAAATACAAAAATAATACGCCCCTTCTTTTTAAAATAAATTACAAAAATATACATACACATCAGAGACGTACGTAACAAAACTAAATCGATTTACTTCGTTGTGCATAATTTGTTTGAGCTCACAGTTGATTTGTGTTGTAAAGGGACAGGCCATGTTGGTTAGTTTTGATTCCTTCTTTACGTTCAGTTATATACAGTGAATCATTTATTCTGAACATTTCCAGTACAGTAGGAAAGTCTGATAATCTTCATATTGTCAAAGCGATATTCTAAAAACTGTGAACAGTAAAACAGTGTTGGGTCAGAGTATACCTGGAAACCCCCAACTCCCTGATTGTAGTGTACAGTGACTGAAAGCTTTGTATTTTTTTTAAACTAAAAAAAAGCAAAAAGAAACTAAAGCACATGTTTAAAATATCTAAAAAGCATGAAAACAAGCGCATACTCTGCAAATAAATAATCTACTTATGTACATCTACATACTAATACGACCCATGTAACCTTCCTACAATGTCGGCCAAAAGACTAACAGTTTCTTTCGTAATAATAATTTTGTACATACAGTACCTTCAAAAGACAAAGACCATCACATGAAGCATGACACCACTTACGGGGGATTTATAGTTTTAACTATAGGCTAGCTAGAAAAAATAAAATAAAATGAAAAGTAAGCATTTTGTGCAGATGTGCCAGTTTACAGCAATCTTAAATCCACAGCTAAGACAGTGTACATTTAATAATGTAACTAAATATACAAATACATCAACGGGTTTGGCCGTGTAATACAGAACAATACAGACGAGACATTTTGATACTATAAAGGAATGACATGCACACGTCATGTCGGTCACAGTGTGGGACAATACACTAAAGATGGCAAAACGAGAAGAAGAAAAAGTTCTCAGGAACCTTTGAGGCACAAACAAGATCTGATATGGCTTTTTGTCAGTGCTATCTACTATCAGATATTGATATCAGTGCATTTGAACAGCTAAAGTCAAGAAAACTAATCTATTGCGGCACTAGCTGTGCTTATAAATAGATATCTATTGTAATGAGAACATCATCTTTCTCCCAAGAAATACTGAGCACCATTTTTGCAGTGTAAGCTACAGTTCTGCTGATCGTTCACTTAATGACATCCCTGTTTTCCCTTTAATCAGAATGAATGTATGAATTGTTCTGGCTCATGTGGTATCAAACTGCAAGGCCTGCTAATCAGGAATAGGTAGACAAGCCTTATAAACCTTCACATCAACTGCAATAATTGCTATTAATTACCCCCATTTGTATTAATACGCTACATAACGCCTTCCATGTTGCTACAGTACAAATAATGGCTTTCAAAAAGTGATACAGCCCAGTATATAAAAGACACTACATATTTCCTTCTTTTATCTTTTTTTCCCCCCTTTTTTTCTTGTCCCCCCCAGATCCTTACAGCTAATCCTTCACTTTTTACTGAGGCATACTACGAAGTTCATAGGAAGAAGTAAACCATGGCTAAATCTTTAATGCTTCTAAAGCTCATTCCCAGCAGTTTGATGCCAGAAGCATATGACTAAAGAAAAACCTTCTTATCATCTTCAAGAATATAAAATATGTTGGATAGTTCACCTAATCAAACTGTGCACCTCCTCCATCCTAGATCCTTTGCTTTAGTCCATAAAAACAAAATTTATCTGGTCCACAGGAAACAAACATTCTGGATACTATATACTCTAGCAGTCTCCACAGAGATCCATTTTTTTACCCCTAGACATCAAGGGCACCGTCCACAGAAGACACGATGGATAAAAATACACCAGGAGTTTTGCCAAAATACTCTGCCTGGCGTAGCTGAACAGCTAAAGTGTGTCTAGTGAAAGGTATCCAGGCGTTCCACAAACCTAATTAACTAAGTAGCCTCTTGGCTCCGAGGGCTGGTGTGAAAGGGCAAAACCATCTGGCAGAGGCGTGGAAGCGTATATAATACACCATGCATCATAGATGCGAGTCAGATGTAATACTTGCTGGGTGCCCGGTGGCTCCTATATTGGGAGACTGAGAAGGATGGGAATGACAATCTCCATAAAAGTCCATACATTTAGCTCCCACACACCGACATCTAATATTTTTTCATGTGTATTAGATTAAGGTTGGAACTAAAACTCCACAGGATAAGACATCACCTTAACCAAGACTGGGCAATCCACTCTACACCAATAATTCTAGTCCTGGAACGCCAACACCTCCCCCCAGAGGTTAAATCAAGTGTGCTTGAAGACTAGAAGTGACAGTCTGTGTTCCAGAGAAAAGGTCATCACTTCTAGACTTGAGTGCAATTCCCAGTCTTATATATTGTAATCACTGTTAGTTAAATAACTTGCCAACGCAACAGATATGCCACCATGGAGTCTTCCCTAAAATCCAAGACCAGAAAGACAACAATCAACTCCAGATTAAAAGACCTCTGCTGTAGACCCTCAGCTCTAAACATCACCTGCTTATTCCAACACTAACCTTAATGATGAGTCTCCAGCTCTACTACTGTCCATTCCCCTTGAGCGGAGCTACCTGAAGCCTCTGGTGAAAAGCTGCTCACAGAAGTGACCGTGGCAGAAGGCTGAGCGAGTGGAGGCAATAGGTTGGGCCACAGGCTAGTCTCCAGGGGGCTCAGCGTCCCGCCTGCCCCACCAGGCAGTAGAAGCAGCGGGGAGCAGCTGTCTCCAGTAAGCAGCAATGTCTGGTTGATCAGCTGCTGGACAATGTCAACCTTTTTGCCCCAGTCCAGCTCCAGAGGAGAGGGCTGCTCTGAAGGAGTACCGTCTGGAACTACAGGGTGTGTTAGCCCCACTTGGTCTGTAATGAGTTTCAGGGAACATGCGTTTTGTGCCTGGGGAGACACCATGTTGTCATCTGGAGGACCACTGGTTGCCATCGTCTGGCCATGCAACTCTTTGCATCCAACGTTTTCTTCCGTTTCCACCATGCCTTTCTCTTCCATTTCATCCTCAAGGTCTTCTGCATCACTGGTCTCGAGGGCCTCATAGATCGTGCAAAGCCCCGACGGGGAAAGCGCTGTTGTCACTGCCTTGTGTTGTTCATTTTGGTGCTCATCTTGTTGCTCTAGCTCTTGCTGCCATTGCATGATCTGCTGCCTCTGCTTCAGTTCACGCTGCTGTTGCTGGATTTGCAGCTGAAGCAGATCCCTCCTCTGTTCCTCCAACTCCTTCTCTTTCTCCTCCCTCGTCTTCTTTTCCTCCAACTCGTCCACCATGTGATTCCTCTCCTCCTTTTTATCATCACCTTGATAACTATTGCAGTCATTGGCCTCAGTTTCCTTTTCAGCTTCTCTTTTGTCTTCTTGATTCTCAGCCCACTGACTCTGCTGTTCTCGTCGTTGTTCGATCTGCCGGAGCTGCTGCTGGTGATGTTCTAGCCGTCTGAGCTGGGCATTGGGCCCCACACTTGGTACTCTTGGAGGAAGGTCAGTAGGCAGACGAGGCGCATTGTTTAGGTGGTCTACATGTGGCCTCGGACAGCGCCTGGGTGACATGGTCATGTGGATGGTGAGGACTTCTTGTTGGTGCCAGTTGTTTTTTCCTGTGAACACGGAAAATGGCCCAAGCGAGTGTTAGATCAAACAAAGAGGGACAGGGTGGCAAAGCAATAGATGAGTGATGGGTGCAGTAGGAATAAAGGAGAGATGGAGAAGGAAGAATTGGGATATTACAATGGAGAGCTAAGCAAGGCATGGAAAAGCACAGAGACAAACACAGTCAATACATTATATTGTTCAGAGTAAGAAACTTTTGGTGAATAGATTTTGTGCAGAAGTTGTTTGTGCAGTGAAAGCGGCCACACCCTGTATATGCAATAACCACTGACTATCGTGAAGAAGAGGGGACAGGAACATAAACATTTGTGAGGATAAAACAACCCTCTTCAACAGGGCAGTTAGGTGAAAACATGCAATACCAAACACTCACCATGCATATTAAAAATAATAGCAGTAAGTGGGTAGGGACTTTGTTGGTGCATCCAACCTTGTTCCCATGTGATAAGCATATGAGCTTCATGCATATGCACACATAACATGACAGCATGCGTCAAGCAACCGTAGTGAACAGCAAACTTTCACAGTTCTGGCAGGCATGCAGTTCACATACAGTGAGCAACAAAGTGTAAGCTGATGTAGTTTTAGTGCAACCAAGTGAACAGACTTATTGTCTTCTCATTGCCAGGCAGCTTCTTCTAACCACAATCAATTTTGGCTTCTAATCAAAGCAGTGCACTTGGGTCAAGTCCCAAATTGTGAAGGTCAGACAAACAGCAGAGAAACTAAACCACAAGGAGGTGTAGGGATAAAAAAATAAAAAAAAAAAAAAGAAAGGGAGAGGAGGGCTAGGCACCTTGATAAAGAATGAGATCCAGAAGCCTCGTAGGATCAGATCTCGCATTTTCTCCTTCCTCCTCAGGATGGTGGGAATCGAGGAGGAGACAGGGTTTTTAAAAAAAAAAATAAAATAAAAAGAAGGGAGGGGGAAAAGGTGGGGGTTGGGGAACACAAGAACAGAAGTGGAAGCACACTGGGGCAGGAGAGCAGGAATGTTCTCCATATTCAGTTTTCTTTCCATCATTCATGTTAAATTTATTTATTTTTCTTGTGCCGTGTCTATGTAAAAGCGGTCAGTAATGCTGCAGTGACCGACCAAATACAAGGTATCATGTTCACAACTGGAGCTGCACAATAAAATAGTAGGTGCTCAAAGAGTTTATTCAGATTTGTTAGTCTGTATGGGATGTTTAACCATTCCACCTACTAATGTTTAACTAAATCTTTAAACTTAATTGTTTAGTACATTAGCCTGGCACAGCTTTAGGTAGATATTGGCCCAGGGGGGGCAATGGCCCACCAACCGCTTACCATTTTTATAAAAGACTACATCAGTTAACATGCCACACTGTATTTCTTGCATTTATTGGACAGACTGTGGAAAGATAAATTAGCTGACAGATTTTCCAATTAAATTGTTGTTTTGCTATAAAATGTGGTTCTCTTTTTAAAACTCTCCTGAACTGCTGTGTTTTGTCCCCTACTCATCATTTGGTTACGCCACCAGGTCTGGTATTAGCTACTAATCTATGCTATGCAGTAAACTACAAACTGAACAAATGCCATATTGGAGCCATGTCGATAACGATAAAAACAAGTTAATTTCCATTTTAGAACAACAGTCATCCTCTAACAATCTGAAGAAATATACTGGAAAGAAAAGTCTTGTGTTAAATGTCTAACCTTTATTTAAAGCTATGACAGCAAGTACTCAAAAAACAAACGGTTATCACAACATTAAGGGTAAGGGTTAAGCAAACCCTAAAGTGCAGAAGATAAACAGGGCATGTGCATGAAAGGGGAGAGAGGACTAAGGTTAAAGAGGACAGACGACTGAAACTCAGGAGTAAATAAACATAATACAAAACCAATCCATTAGCATTTTCAGTAAAAACGTTTGGATACACATCTGTCAAAAGTCCATTCCACAGTTCTTTTTTGCTTCAATACTTCATTTTCTGTTTCTTTTTTCCCCCCACTCTCAGAACTCCACAACAATTCATGCCGGTTCAAGGTAACACCATTAGTTTATTAAAAAGGAGAGAAAAACTGTTGCCCTAATTGTAAATAGCAGTAGCTATTGCACATACAGGAATTTAAGCCTTGTATCCATAAATGTAACTGTACTATATATGTTGCAGGGAGGGTGTCACTATCATTCTTATCAGCCTCTTATTTCCCTATTCTTAAAATTTTTTGCTTTTTTATTTATTTTTTTAAGACATTAAGACAAAGCTGGAAAGACCCTGATCACGAGACAAGGGACACAAGGTGCATTTACGAAGTGCAATCTATACATTACCTGCCAAGGAGCTATCAGTTTTTTCACATATAGTGGAGTAGTAGGGATGCTGAGCTTCAAGGTCCCAGTCCTCTTCGTGATGCTCTAAGAAGGAAGGGTTAGCCACACCTGTTTCAACAGGCTCAGTGCCACCTTGTGAGCAAGGTTCTGGCAACTCCTCACTGGCCTTCCCACATAACATGTACTGTTGCTCCGAGTTGATCTGTGGATCTCCTTGTTGCTCGAGATGGTCACCATCTTCAGGAGCACAGGTTGGCTGAAGATTCAGCTCCTTGATGAGCGACGGATCTTTGGCCTCCTCTGGAAGTTGCTCTTCATTCTCCAGGGAGAAAATACCTGGGCTTTTGGCGCAACTTTCAGTGGTAGACTGGGCGTTGGAGTTAGAAGTGGTGGTGCAGTCAAACCCATAGGAGGCAGCTGAGGTGGCAGACTGAGGGGTCTCACTACCACCACCCCCTTCTGTCTCAACACCGGCATCTTCACGCTCCTCTAGGGTAGATAAACTGTGGGCCACCTGCGTGCTGTCAAGGCATTCATTGCCAGTGGTAACAGGTTCCACATTTGACTCACTGATTTGCATTTCTCCTTCGGTGTCACTAGCCTCATCTTCAGTGGCTGAAGAAGGGGATGATGGCACAGATGTTGGTGCAGTTGCTGGACCACCTAACACATCATCGGCAGGCAGAGTCTCAGGTTCTTCCTCCTCATCACCTTGTTCAAGTCGGATGCCTAGATCTTGCATTATGTCTGGAAGAGCAGCAGGAAGGGGACTGACTGGTCCAGGCTGCTGCTGCTGGTTCTCCACTTCTGAGGTTAGATTGTAGTCTTTAACCTCCTCAGGTGTACTGGCGTCACTGCAACTCTGGGAAGCTTGTTCTGGGCCACTTGCTGTGTTGAACTGGGACATGCCTTGGGGTAGAGGTGCCAAGCCTGGACTGAAGCTAGCATCCTCTGCAGAAGGCACTGGTGCGAGCTGAGGTGAGCTTTGGAAGGGCTCCACAAGAGCTGAGGAGAGACATGAGGGGCCTCCTTTGACATTTTCAGCATTCAGCTGAGCTTGGATTGAGGTTTCCAAGTTTGCTTGCCAGGGGCTAGAGGAAGGGCTTGATGGGAGATTGGGCTCTGGTTGTAGTGGCTGGACCCAAGGATCAGCAAAAGGATTTGCTTGGTCCCACTGAACAGCAGGAGGGGCAGAAGGAACAATTGGTGGAGGCTGCATACGGTTTAGGTTGTCCAATCTGTAGTCTTCTACAAAGTCATCTTCATCTGCATTTCCATAGCTTTCAAGTCCACTCTCAGTAACACCCTCGCTAGCCATTTCCACATCTTCATCTTCCTCTTCCTCATTATCATGGCACTGCCTGTGTGGGTCTTCTGCTCTTTCTGACCCAACTTCCATGTCACAGACACGATCTTCATCTTCATAGTCATCATCATCATCATCTTCATTGGCAGGAATGTCAGGGACCTTCTCGAAGTCTGGAGATCCTGCAGATGCACCTTCACCATCAGCACCTTTCAGGCTAGCTTCCCCTAGATCATCCATACTCTCAGTGCCCTCAAGGACACCAGGAGCACTTAGCTCCGAGGCCCCGTGCTGACTGCAACTGACATCCTCAGAGTCAGGCTCAGAGAGCAGTCCTCCTGCCCGCCATACTGACCCAGTCAACCCTGCTGAACCAGGCCGGGACTCCTCTGTAGGCTGCGTGCCGCTCATGTCAGACACAGATACCTGCTGACTACCCTCCTTTTCCTCTTCCTCTTCATCTACATCGTTGTGGCTCAGCTGCTCTGCCTTCTCAACTGCCTCTAAGCCTTTAGGGGGCACTGGGGCAACAACACATTCTTCAAATGTATTCATTCCAGGGTTTTGCAGTAATTCTTCCTGTGCAGGTGGAGCCTGGGCTGCAATATGGACCTCATCGTTTTTAAACTCTTCATCATATGTAACAGATGGAGGACAAGCCACTTCAAGAGAAGGCATTTCAACCGGTGGCTGTATAGCTAATGGATCAACCACTTGCTCCATGGTGGGAATAATCTCTGGAGCTGAAGCCTCTGGGACAGACACTTCCACTTCACTTCCTTCAACTTCTGCAGGGGCACTAGTCTGTTCATTCAACTGTTCTTCTAACTGTACATCTGAAGTAGCTTCAACTTCTGGAACAGGCTCTGCAGCTGCCAAGACTGCAGAGGTTGCTGTAGACACAGTGTCCACAGAAGCTAATGCAGGTTCCACAGGCTCTGCTGCATGTTCTTCTTCAGCAGGCTTTCCCTTAATTACTAATGGTGAAACAGACTGTGTTGGTTTGGCTGTTTGGCGCTTCACAGCAACTGGGGTACTACTGCCTCCTTGCTTCTGGCTGTTGGATGCTGTAGCCATTTTGCTTGAAGCAGGTCGCGCTGGAGCATTTCGGGGACTTGGAGGGACCTTCCGTGTTGGTAAAGGCTTATTGTCATCTGTTTTAAGTCGAGTTGTTTTGGTGTCTGCAGGTGGTCGTTTGGCAGCTGCAGCTGGTTTTGGGGGTTCAGGCTTAGAGGTTTTTGTAGCCGTAGGTTGTGCGCTGGTCTTTGTGGCAACCGGTTTTCTGGCCGGTGCAGTAGTGGAAGGTTTACCAACATCTAGAATGGAGAAACAAGATAACATTCAACTGGATGAAAACAAAGTGCTAAAAACTGCACAAGAAAAAAATGATGGAAGCTTTTACTCAATCCCACAAACACAATCTGACTGAATTATTAAGAGGACTGGTATAAGATGGAGTGAAAAACAAAACCACACAAACAGAACTCTACCTTTCTTGGCTGCTACAGTTGTAGTAGAGGCTTTAGAGGATTGTAATGAGGCAGTGCGGGCAGCAGAGGGGGCTGAGGCAGTTCTTGAAGATGCAACCTTTGTATTAGCGACTGTTGGTCTTGCGGAAGCTGAGGATGTGGTTGGTGCTGTATTAGGCCTAGAGTGAGAAAATAAAAGTTAATAAAAACCTTACAAAATAACATGAATAGTCAGTACACAGAGTTTGATAATTAGAAGTCATTTTGTGTATTGGTTCAACTTGTAAGGGAGGAGGAGATGTATACTTGTGTGTATATATATATATATAAAAAAGTGTGCTAATCGTTTACAGGGAAGCGATGCGATTAATCTTTCAAGATAAAATTAAAATAAAAAAAGGTTAAGAATGAGGTTTTTGTGGTTATAAAGACATTCCACTCCCCCTCTTGCTCACACATGGTTGCTTAAGTTGTCCTGGTGTACAACCTGTTTTGTACTTTATAACCATGGAATGTAGCTGTTAGGCTAACCCCTGATGTTGTTCATAAGCTGATACAGTGCATGGGCCAAGGAATTATTAGTGTTTTGCTCAGTGTGCTAATCAATTTCCATCAACCTACTCTTCTGCTGTTCAGGACAAAGCTCTTATCCTCTGTATTCTCATGTGGGATGGGGAGGATGAGTTTAATAGCTGACAAGGCATTTATTATTATGATGGTAACTGTGGAACACTTCCACATTTAGTCAAACTCAAATTTCCTCTTTCTTTCCCTTCCTGACATTCCCCTGTTTAACCTTTACTAAACTTCTATGCAAAGCAATATAAACCATTACAACCAGAGACAATCACTTCATGTGACTCTGGACAAATTTGAACACAAAAGTAAACCAAAAGTCATAAAGTTGGTAGATGTGATTCTGTTGACTGAAACCAAAGATTTCTTTTTGTTTCTTTTTCAGAAGTCTTTTTCCTGATTTCGTGACACGAGTTAAGTTAAACAAGGAACATAAAGAACCATAGACTAGCCAGTATATAAAGAATGCAGTGCTACACAACCTAAAGGAAACAGTCATATTTTAGCAGTGACGTGGACAGAATGGGTGGTGAGTGTATTCCTTATATGTGCACACAATGCACATGTTTAAATGCCTGGGCCCCACATGGCTGCACTACAACATCGCCTCCACAAATCATACTGCAACAATGGGCGAGTGTTCTGGATCTGAAATTCCTTGTTAGACTTGTTAGTTAATCTAAAGAGACGAAGATGGCTGATGAACTCAACTTGGGTTAGGGAAAATGAGACAAACAGACAGCTGTGTAGGCTAGAGCGCAAACGAATGAATGAATGGATGGATGGGGAGGCAACTGCAGACCTTAAAAAGCCTATTTCAGCAAAGATGACAAATGAAATAAGTGAAATGTAGGGCATGTATTACAGACAAACAGCACTAATATAGACCAGCGTAATCCACTTATGTATTACTGCAAAATCTGAAGCAACAACAGAACTCAATTATGGCAGAATGTAATGGGAATTAAACAAACAAAAGCTTCCTCCAAGAGGAAGGAGACATAAATTGAACCCTTATCCCTGTCAAGATCATTGACTCCATCATGTCAGAGCTAGGGTTTAGGCAAAGCTAGCAGGCCATGCCATAAACCATTTAAAAAACATAACAAGCAAATGGCTATGCTCAACCAAACCTAATGATGCAGTGGCGTATCATAAAAGATCTTTGTAAAATGGGAAAGTTTGTCTTGTGCTACTTTTTTAAACCATAAACAAAAAACACCATTAGAAACATTAAGAACAACTTGGTCTGAGCCATTCTACCCAGCACAGGCATTTTTCTACATCTAGACCAGGGATCACTAATAGGCGGACCACAGTCCGGATTTGGACCCATACATTGTCCAATGTAGACCCAAACCGATAAACTACTGAAAAGGATTTAATTTTGACTGTGTTTATTTTAAGCGGCAGAGCTTTTCTTGTCTTTATGGTATACAGGCTTTACGGTGCAGGAAACTTACAGACCAATCGCATGCGCTGTAAATCACTAAAGGTGCTTAATCAGGATACGAAGTGAGAAGCAGCAGCCGGAGACTAAAGCGAACCAGAAAGAATAACGTAAAAACAGAAAAGTCAACAGTAAAACTGACTGTTTGACCAGGAACAGTTATGGAGTGGACTCGCTCGTCTAGTTTTGAAGAATACCGCTCTGTAAAACCAACATGTTAACTCAGCTTCACAGATTGACAAGACGCACATTTATTTACTTTCTCTATAAATAAACGCTTTGAGATGCTCTTTTTTAAACATTGTTGGTTTTTTTTACGTGGCTCTTGTTTTTACTTGAAGTGAGGGAAAAAACATGTATTTGGAGCTTAATTCATTCAGTTCAGCATTTAAACAGTAAATACACTGAAATATACTGAACGGTATTTCTAATAACTTCCAGTTACTGATTGTACAGGATGCTGATTCTAGGCTACTTTAGTATACAGGATATGGCACTGAATCATAACACAAGTTAAAAATGATGGCGATCCAGACCTTGGCCTGAGGAAAGATCTTCTGGATCTTACTAAATTCTTATTAAATACTCCTGATCTAGACCGACAGCATCCATTAATTTAGTTACAACAATTTTACTAAATTAAGAAGGAAAGACAAAATAGCTTTACGAATCTCACCCCATGAAGAGTCCACTCTCAAAGGAATTAAATAATAAACTCTATATTGATTAATTTGCCTTTTTAGCTAGAATTTCATATTGGGTTCGCCAAACGGCCAGTCTTGCATTGGTTTGCACTGCTCTGTATGTTGGTGCTGGGGTTGAAGGGGAAATACAAATGGGTCAAATGAAAGATCAGAAACTGGCAATTGGCCCATATGGCATTTTAAGACCTTTAAGTTTTTAAAACACATTTAGATTAGTGATGCTTAAATTCAATTGCAAACAGACTTTTCCTTCCGCACACGGCATTTCTTCCATCACCGCAGCGAATTACAACCCTGTCCTGACTGATCTCTGGAACGCACTGTTTGCTTGGCCCGACTGCTGTCCAAAACCAGCTTTGCTGCAGCGCTTACCCAAGCAGAAAAATCCAAGAGGCTTGATCTGGGAGAGGAGAGACAAGCCAAGCCAACCCCCACCCCCTCCCAACACACAAAAAACTGATAGCAGTCAAGCTTTAAGTTAGGTTTAACTCAAAGTCAGTGTGACCAACAAAGAAACTTAAGAACTGACAGACAGAGAGAGACAGGGAGTCTTTTCTCCTAGATGCAGTCACGAAGAGGGGATGTTTCTGTTAAGCTGCAGTCCAAAGCCTGGCAGAGACCAGGATAATTTTCCCCCCTCCTCCTTGGTTTCTGGAGTCTGTCAGACATACCACTGAGACACTCAATTTCAGGGGGCATGGGGAGGGGGGAAATTTTCAAAATCTCCCAGGATAACAGTAATCTTTCAGACCTTGGGCTGCGTTCATCTGAGAGTATGGGGTGTGCATTTGTGTCTCACACTTACATTCATGTGGTATTAAATAAATAAATAAATAAATAAACAAATAAATAAATTGAACTGAGCCCTAATTATAAGCGGTTAAAGGTTAAAATCATCCTAAAAATTAACAATACAACCCACACCAACAGAAGTGTGAAATCGTTTTTAAATCAGTGAGTGTGTTTTCATGCATGTGACAAATTATAATCAGATTTCTGCAGTTAGATTGGATTTAGGCTTAGAAATCTAATGTTGAAATCTGATAGAGAGCGCTGGTTTTAGCTTAGTAATCTTGGAGTATATTTTAAAAGAAATCATTAGTAAATCAATACTTTGACATGGTTAACGATTGTAGTAGCGTTAGATTACATCTGGGATTGTGTTCAGGGTGCTCACAGCACTCTAAAATGAGGTAGATTGGTCATCTTTTGAGCTATTAAGGTCTTCTGCAGTATCAGTATTGCAAAAACAAGATCCTGATTAATCAATGATCTACTGTTCTAGCAAAACACACAGTTTTCCTCGAGTATTACAAATTGGCAGACCATTCTTTGCCTCACCCTCCCATGTTTTTTCCTGGTCAATCATATCGCCTTCCCCCACCCCAGTCCCCACTTTTTGCTGCTCCATGTAGCCAAGTCTGTCAACTGCCAAGTTGGCTGACCGCACCCATGTACAGACTCATAGTGTGGCATTGTACATGCTTTACTACTTATTTACAACAGTAGTCTTAGTGTACAATGGCCTTGTAGGTCAAGACATGATCTAATGAAACATCTGAATACAATTTTGAGAACTTTTGGCTAAATATTGGTGGCAACGTAAACTTGATGTGGAAACAAGCCAAATGGGAAACTCTGAAGCCAAAGCAACGTCTTGGACAAAATTATCATTAGTGGATATAATGCATGTGTCACAAGTTAGCATGATAGAAGAGTTCAAATTAAGCAAATTTGCAAATGTTTGCCGCATGTGTAAATGCATTACATACATAAAAACAAAAACTAAAAAGTGAAAACATCTGTTAGCCAACAAAAGCATTTTGCAAGCAAGAGCAGAGACTACAGAAAGACTACAGGTGGGGGTGGGGGGGGGGGGGTAACTTTAAAAGGGCAACATCCTTGTTGGTGCCAAATTTCACCACAGCACCAAAAGTTTACCAAAGTTTTCCCCAGGCGTGTACACACATTAGTAACTTGAGCTACAAAAGATAATCCCAATTATTCTGCTCAACATAGAAATGATGAAAACCACAATTATCCATTAATGTATTTGTACTTTTCTGTGTAGGCAATGCTTTGGGTGAATTTTACACTACAGCTCTGTTCACAAACGACTATATATTTCGCAGTGAATGGCTCTAATTTAGGATCATCTTAAGATCATGACGGGCTGATAAACAGCCATCTGCAAAACTGGCTAAACTCCGTCCAGTTCAGAGCCAACAACTCACTTCAGAAATACACTCAATAGAACAGTCAGCTGCTAGTGATGGTAGAGTGCTCTCTAAAGTAAATCAACTAAAGGGGCTTTGTGTGTTTTCCTGTGTGTGCCCATTTTTCTTAAGGTTGTGTTGCATGTGTGCGCATATGTGTACATAGGGTAGGATTTATGTTAATGGACTCTTTATCCAATAAAGTGTTGCATTAGGAGGGAAGTGAGCAGTTGCTACAGCAACAATCAGTTTTTCATGCAAATAGAATAAACGCTGAACATTCAAATCGAGAACAAACAGTTAAGGCAGAAAAAAAGAAGACCAAGTCAGCAAGAAGTAAACCAAACAAAGTTCCCTTATTCTTCCTGGGTTAGAAAATTAATACAAATCGATTCATCCTCCCTGGAAACCAACGACCAAAACACAAGCAATTCCAGTTAAAGGAACAAGGGGAAATTCTCTGTGGTAACTGACTGTCTGCTACAGATGTGGCAGTAATAGACATTCATATGGAGTATTCCTCAACCAAAGCCTGACTTCATTCCCCATGCATGTTTGACTCAGACAAGAAAAAGAGTATGAGCCTGTGAGCCATCAAAAAGATACAAAGGAGGCCAATTCACTGCCAAAGCCTGCAGTCAAATACCACGATTGAAGATTGTGGCCTCAGTGCGAAATCCCCACCAAACCTCTTTTGTTTTGGCAGCTGTCAACCTAAGTGACTTGGTTGAAGCAGCATTAAAAACTACTCTGCAGATTACTGACTCAGTTCTAGTCAAAACCACATAGTCAGGCATGTACACACAACCCTCTTTTCCTAAACTTGAGTTAAATCCTAAAACACATTTCAGCCTTTACATTTGGTTTCAATCTTCCCATTAAGTATAGTCTTTCAACATTTCTCTGATTGGCTGATAAAACTCTGGCTAGGGAGTTATAGCTCAGCCCACTGGGCACAGCAACCGTATGGGAGATTATAAAGATTACAAAGAGATTTAATTCTGGATTATGTGCAAACATTATGAAGCTTGACACCAGCATCTGTCTTAATATGAGACGCATGTATGAAGCCTGTTTTCATGTAAACAGTTTGACCTCAGTGTAAATTAAGCTTTGTTTTGTTATATCTTGCAAGCAATCAAGTCTAGCAACTTCGCTTTAGAATATATGAAATACAAACCCTTATTAACATTGGTCTGTTAACTGGCAAGTAAAAATGCTACTTATTATTTTGCAGGTTTGGTCAATTAGTTTCCGGAACAGCAGGAAGAAGAAGAGAAAGAGAAAAAAAAAAAAAACACCACCATTCATACTCCCAGTGCAAATACTGCTCTCAAATGTCAGGAAAACAAACATTGCTCACCGTTCATGTGGAGGTTTAGATTACACATGAACCAATGTTTTCCCATTTAAATGCGGAAAAAAGAAAACAATCCACACCCACTACTTTTAGCAGTATGTTCCTGGTAGGCTCACCTGGTTGTCTTGGTAGCAGGAACAGTTCTGGAGGTGGCGGAAGTGTTGGGTCTGGCAGCTGACGCAGTTGCCGGTCTTGGTGCTGCAGAAAAGACAAGAAGAGAACGGAGATAGGTTAAGAAAGAAAAAAATTGGGGACAGAGTGCAAAAACGTTTTGATAACTTTTAAGTAACTGATAACCACCATCACCAACACACGACTTCCATGTCCGCTTTTTGCAACTGAAATAGAATCTTATAGCAGCATTTGAGAAGCAAGGCTGTTTGAAAAGTGAGCAATAAAAATGTGTTTCTGGCCCCTTTCATACTCTGTAAGGAAAAGGAGACAGTGGCCAGGGCTGTTTAGGTGGCCTTAATATCAAAGTCATAGAATGTTTGCTTTCCGGTCTAATATATCTTAAGATCACAAACATTCATCATCATCTATTAACAGAATCAGTGGTTAACATGACCACATCTACCATTAAATTTAGAATGACTACACAACACAAGCCTTTAGTACGATTCCACTTACTAAAATAGGTTTAAAGAGTCCTACCTGTGGTCTTGGGCTTGACTGCAGCACTGTTAGCTGCTGGGGCTGGCTTTTTGCTCAGTGATGCTGCTGCATTTGCTGCCGCTACTGGTTTGTTGCCGCTGTTCGTGGAGGCCACCGCCGGTCTGGTACTGCCAACAGGCTTTCGTTCTGCCACCTTCGTCTGGGTGCGCGGTGCTGCAGCAGCAGGGCCTTTTTTGGCTTGGGCAGCTGCTCCAATGGAGGCAGTTTTCTTCGGCTCTGATGCTGCAGTTGCAGGTTTCTTGGTTGCACCATTTGCAGCAGTCCTTGAAACTCCATTAGCAACTCGGTTTTGAGCTGAAGCAGGTCGCGAGGCTGCGCTTGTGGTTGTCTTGGTCACTGCAGTACCTGGCTTGGTCTTCACTGGGGCTTTGGTCTTGTTTGCAGGCTGAGTTGTCTTGCCGTTAGGTTTCTTTTCTGGTGGGGGCGCTGTTGAGTCTGCCCCTTGTAAATTTTCCACCTCCTCATGCTGTGGAGGTGACAGACTCTGGTCTTCTTGGAGCTGCTCCTCATTGGCAGCTTCCTCAGCTATTGCCACCGCCTCCAGGGCTTCTGTTGGCTCTGCCGGCACCGTGGCAACGTCATCAGGTTTCATCTCCGACGTTGCTTTCTGGATCCAATGCCGGTTGGGTGGTGGATGGCCAATTTAAGTGTCACTACAAAAAACGAAACCAAGATGGAAACAAAAATGATCACCCACTGACATTGAAAGGTGAACAAATTAGCAAATACAATAAATAAAGGCATTGGGTGGTTAATACATGCATCAATTAGTATTTATCATGTACTGTACCTAAAATGTTTTCACTGTGTGTTTTTATATTTGTCTACTTTCTTCTCAGAATTATGCTTTAACCATGTTTTGCCCCTTGGTCTGTGATTAATGTTGTTATTTCTTTATTTTTTGCATCTATATCAAAACTACCAAATCATATCATGGAACAAAAGCCATCGATACATATCGTTTCATGAAATTGTGCATCATTACATCACTATATCTGAACTTAAATGTAAGAGCTGGCAAGAAAACAAAAAGAAAGAAGTGCAAGAGAAAAGGGAAATGGTATTTCCAACATAAAACCACCTCAGGGATCAATCTTCCAGCAAAAACAAGAAAGGAAACAGAAACAAAACCCAAAAACGCTGAAGTTAGGACAAACAATTTTAAGGAAAAGCTACGATAATCCCAAAAGCAAAGAGCATGTCTGAATAGCCTTAATACAAACTAATTTTAGACCTGTAAACCAGAGGAAAACATGAAGCCAAAATCAAGCCTTACATAGGCCACATTGTTTGTGTATATTTCTAAATATGTTTAGAAATATACATTTGACGAAATATGTTTGCAGATTATTTGTAGACAATTTGTTAAAGAATACTTCAAGACTGAAAAAAAAATGCTGAAATAATTAAAACTGACTGAGGAGAGGAACAACCGCAACTACTTCCACAGCAACATAAACTATGGTGTGTGTGTGCGCAATGCTGTAAATCTGTAAAACCTAAAAGTAAGTAGTGCTGGGTCTGATTTTGTGGTGTTTTATGGACCAAGCTGAAGATTTTTTTTATGCATCACACAGCCTCAAATCAAAGTTCCAACTTGATGGTAAAGTCTTAAAGGCAAAATAAATTACATACTACTGAAGAAATGACAACAGAAGTAGGTTTCCACTGTGTTCAAGTATGTTCTCTTGGAATACTCGTTCAACATTGAGGCACAACTGACGTCACAAGTAGTTACATATTTCCACCCGAAACATTTCCAAATACCCAACCTACATAGCGCAGCTTTACATCACCAGTAATGCACAATGTTGCAGCAAAAATAAACTGCAATTCATCCCCCCCCCCAATCATTTAACTCTTCCCAGCTCTCCATTTCTGTTTACCGAGTCCATACGAGTTGGTTAGAAAAATGGGGCTGCAGAGTTCTGAGTTGGGCCAAACTCAGGGAATAAAAGAATGGTATGCAGAAGGACAGAAGGACCTGCAAAGAAAAGAATGGCAAAGCACCCACTGACCTTTCTCTTTTTAAAACTTCTTTAGCCACGCTGCCCTCATGGCTTCCCTTTTTCAACAGTTCTACTCTACTCTCTTCTCTTTTCTTCGCTCTTCCTCCCCCGATCCTCCCTGTGAGATCTGCTCCCTGTCAACAGCCACACAGATGGTTTGGGCAGCACTGCTATTGTGTAGACTCTAAAACTGGCCTGGACTAGAGGGTCAGAGACAGAACAAAGAGTGTGTGTGTGTGTGTGTGTGTCAAAGAAAATGAACGAAGTAGAGAAATTCAATTTCTTCTAGACGACATTACAGAGGGTAGAGGGAAGAACAGGACGACGCCAGAAGAAAATGAAAGAACATTAACAGAGGTTGGGTGGTGGGAGGGTGGGATGCAGACAGATGATGAAGGGTGAGGTCATCATCCAGCACAGCACTGACTTCATGCTGATGCATCTCTATGGTGACAGGCAGAGGAGGAAGGAGACTTTCAAGTAGTTTAACTCAGAAATAGGAGACGCTGTATGTATGCGATGTTTCAATATCTATATATGCAGACAGTATTCTTAACTTTATATAACAACTATATCTCTAGTTGTTCTCCTCTGCAGCCTCATGTTCAATTTTACTGATTCAATTATACTCTGTGCACCTTTTGTGTAAAACAAATATCATCGTTTGTGTTAGCTGTATCTGACAAAGGCAGCCAACAGTAAAAACATGGAAGTCTGTCCAAGCAAAAAACTGGGCAAACACTTTGTAGCACAGCAAACAAAACTGAATGTTTTCGTGATGCTTCACGCATGTGGCACACGCCCAACTATGCAGTTGCTATGTGCGCAGCTGTGTGGACGGTATACTGATTAATGCAGGAGCAGGATAATGTGGTTGAGGATAAACTAAAGCTGCAAAAACAGCCCTTTTACAATTTCCAAGGTTTTCCCCCAAATTTAACATATTTCACATGCATCCACTCACTCTGAAGTTAAGGAATGTTTTAGCCTAGACATCATTCTGAATAAAGAACAGTTAACAGAAGAGAGCTCATTTGGACACAAAGCTTGAAAATCCCATTAGAAAAAACTGCCAGGTGGATTGTAAGGGATAAGGAGAGGGAGGAAACTCAATGAATTATAACTACTGTGCAGTTTCCTAAAGTTCTGCTCACATGTCGAGAAGATTAATCAGTTTAATATAAAAATCACTAGAGACCATTCAGAGTGGTCCCTAGATATTAGGGCTGTGTATTGGCAAGAACTTGGCGATACAATATGTACCGTGATGCAGTGGCCACAATTCAATATATCGTGATATTCTGTGATACTGCAAGCAAAGTGATATACTGCGGTTTTTCAAGTCCTACTATTAAAACACACCACTATAAGAACAGGTTAGTCAACAATTACAATAGCATTGCACCCTTGTGCTGCTTGTTAATGTTGGAGTGGAACTGAAAATGGGTTACAACATTGCCATCTAGTGGTCAGAGGTTTAAACACAACACACTAATTCACTGTCTGCCAGGAATCTGTGTATCGATACAATATCACAAAACATATCCCAATAATCGATATTTACTTACACAAACCTAGTAGATGCATACAGACAGACACACAGAACTACACATTGAAGTCCCAACTGGGAATTGCTAGAGCTTACTGGATCTCTAAACAAGAGACATTGTGTATTTTGGTTTGGTTTTAGATTAATGTTCTGAAAAGGCAGTCAGCTTTTTTCAGACTGTGAAAGCAGCTAAAGCACCAAGATAAGGCTGTCAAGTGACCACGCCTTCATCAAAACTTGAGATATCGAAGAAGGAATCCTAACCAACAGGTTTGATTGGTTTAGACAGAGATGTTACAGCATTTCTCTCAAAAACGCAAACAAATCTCATGTTTCAAGTAACAGCCAGCTTCTTGATTTGATGCCACAAGGTAGTCTCCACTCTCTCAGCTTGAAACTTGAGACTCAAGAACAGCCAGAACCAATACAGTCTGTGAACCAGAAGTAGAAAACATCTATAATGAAGTTTAAGAATTTTTTTGCCACTTGTGTGCCGAATCTGACTTCAGCATTTAACACATCCGTGCATTGAAACACCAACATATACACACACTAGTGAACATACACACTAGGGGGTAGTGAGCACACTTGCCCGAAGCAGTGGGCAGAACTACCTATGGCGCCCAGTTGGGAGTAAGGTGCTCAGGGGCACTTCAGTCGCGTGCTATTGGTCCAGGGGATAGAACAGGAGACCTTCCAGTCACAAGACCGGCTCCCTAACCTACAGACCACAACTGCCCCCTAAATATGAAAATCACATGCAAGACCACCTATATTATGTATACTGCTAATCAATAATACCAACTTCAAAAGGTCTCTTTAAACATAAATCATAGCATTACTGTCTTATATGACTTAGTTTAACTGTCGAATTTCCTAAGCAGGATGTTGAATATTAGAGGACGAAGCTTCCTGTAATCCTTTACAGATCTATTGGTTTTTATTAATAAGCAATTCTTATTGTTCATCAGTTTTCTTTACTCAAAGGTGTTTGTATAAAACTTCCTAATACTAAAGGTTAGTTTTGGATGTAGTGTATGAGTTAGTTACTTTAAACACGACTACATTTGATTCAGCCTATAATGCTTTAATAAAGGAAAGGAAGTGGGTGATTGCTAGTTTAGTAGACTGTAAAAGACACATAACTGTTAAATCATCAGAAAATAAGCATATTTTAATAGAACATTGTCCACATCCCAATTAACACTGGGACTTTGTTGTTTTTCACTGACACATATAAATCTGTGGACTCATAACAGAGTAGGGGTGTGCCATATCGTATCATACACAATAATATCGCCAACATTTAATATAGTGAACGATATTTTATCCTAAAATATCTTTACATATTACCCATCCCTAAATATAAAATCAAGGTACTGCTTTTTTTCCTTCTCTCATTTCCCATTATATATCTACTAGAGACAGATTTTATCTGTCCAGTATTCATTTTACTTCAGTCCTGGATATATGGAGATATTTGAAGTGCATTATTTAGTATCATGACATTCTGGATCGCTGACTTCTGTTACAATCTCAGTTAGGGGTGTGCTATATCATATCGTATGCAATAATAAAATTAAATGTTTTATTTTGTTGCAGTAGTGTATTCTTGAAATATTTTTTTTATTCAATGTTTTGTCATGTTGGCAAGTGTATCGTTATCGCAAAAATACCATGAAATATCGTGATATTATTGTAGGACCATATCGCCCACCCCTATAACCGAGATAAATTTTTGGCCAAACACATAGTTGGAGTCTGATTTCATAAATGGTTTTCCTTTCTCTCTAGATTCACCACCCACTCTTCTCCTTCTGCTGGCCTGGCTTTCTCCTCAGAGAAGCTTTTGCATAAACAGAGGATAGTTGAGAAATTCACTTTCTATCATATTCTTCCATCACTTCATCCGTTTAAAAGCAATAGCAGATTTTATCCACTGCTTTGGCAAAATGGTACCAATTACATTCGTGGCAATAGAACTATTCGTTTTTGAAATGAAACAGGAGAACGAACATATGAGCCAGAGAGAGAGCCAAAGACAGAGAGAGCGCAACAGACAGACGAAAGACACGGGCAGAGAGCGACAGACGGACAAGAGGCAGAGGGAGACTGAGGCAGAGCACTGTAGGATTATAACTCTGACCCGGTTTGACTGAATAAAGCAGAGTGTGTTTGAGTTGAGAGCACAACAGCAGAACATTGTGTGTGTGCACTCTCGCTTATAATCACCTTTAACTAGAATACAAACACCTGGTCGGTGAGCTGAAATCACACATACACACACACACACACCTCATCACTTAGAACCTGAAAACAGCTCTAAAAATATTCCCTCTATTCCTCTGCTGGGCCAAAATCCAGTCATAAAGCTGTTCAGTCTCCAAGGATACCAGCTCAGACTGCTGTCTAGACCACAGAACACCTTTTCCAGCCTTCTTTCACCCCATACTCCATTTATCAGTACTGACTGTTCACTCCTACGACTGCCAACTCACTAATGACCAGCACCTTCACTAGGTGTAAACCTCAACCATTCAGCTCCTTTGAACCTATAGGAAACCTAAATTCACCACCATTCAACTTGGGTCCAATTCAGAATGACTAATATAAACAAACAAAACCTGCACTCAATACAGAGTATAAAAAATTGTCTTTATTTGGTACAAGTAACAATAAACCAAGAAAGGAATAATAATAATTATTATTATTATTATTATTATTATTATTATTATAGATTGGAACATTTAAACAATGACAGTTGAATAACCACCTTAAGAAAATTGCTGCATCATTAATTAAACAATGTTTTCCTGGATTTTTACATTCCTCATCTTCACTGCTACTCTTCTATTTTTCTTTTCCTCACTCAGCCTCGCTCTTTTCTCTACTGAACATCTGTCTCTGTTTAAGTGGGTCACATTTAATACCCATTAAACTGCACTAGCATGCAGTGTGTGCTTTAAAATTAATGCAATGAGGATAATTACTGGAGAGAATAGGATGTGGTATGACACATCAGAAATAAAGTATGCAGCAATACATGCACGATTCCAGCCTGAGACTAAAGTACCACATCAGCACACGTGATCATGCACACAGGCGTTTGCTATAGGTGTAGGTGTACTACAGGGCAATACTCAGTACAATCCTGGGCAAAACCACAAGACTGGCTAACAATAATAATAATAACAACAATCATCAACTTGCCAAACATAAATGGTTAACAAAAGCTGCAGTTTAAATCTGATTTGGAATGTTAATGTTTACATGAGTAAAAAAAGTTCAATACTACTACTAATAATAATAATAAATAAAACAAAACAAAAAACAAAAAACTGCACAGCAGTGTTACATAACTGAGTCATGTTTCATTCCTAAGTATTTCTTACTTTAGTGGAGGGGAATATCTGATTCAGAGTTTCAGCATGCAGTTTTTTTTTTACATAGCTGGTTAAACAAACTGAATCCAGACAAATAATCTTTGTTGTTTAAGAGATTCCAGGGGTGCCGAGATCCCTTTTTCCATTCCTGGTGCGCACACAACTGTACTTATACAGTATTCTATCAGAGAAGGTTTAGGTGATGCAGATAACCCAGCATTGTATTCATTTTACTGCACTGACAGCCCTCCACAAATACATGTTACATTAGTCTACATGAGTCCAAATGAGGTCCCAACTTCTATATTATGTTTTGGCACTGACGGATGTACATGTAAATAAAATATCAGTAGATATTGTATTATATACAACATTGTAGTTCCCTGCAATTATGATTTTATTTCTTTTGCATCTACATCATATTACAGTGTAAAAACCACAACAAATATCATATTGCGAAATAGGAGTATCACTGCACCCCCCATTAAAGGGTGTGACTGAAGGGGTGAGGTTGTGGTGGCTGCATGCTTGAGAAGCCAGCAGCATCTTTAAACATCATCTTTCTACATGCAGCTGGTAGATATGCATTATGCCCAGTAGCTAGTCAGCTAGTGATCTACTAGATATCTAATGCAACATGTCACCCTACTGAGTCTACTTGTATGACAGAACACTGTGCTCGTCTTAAGAAAAACAGATCCAACCAAAGCACAGACAAGGACAGCATGCATTCACACAAGCCCCAGTGTTTTTAACAAAAGTATAAAGAAGTGGTAGTGGCACCGATATGTGGGTAACAGGGGGCATTCCAGTTTGGGGCTTCTAAAGCTACTACAATTTAACTGCAGTTACGATCTGAGTGTCCATGTACTGTATGAGTGTGTGTGGTGTTCCTGAGCAGCTGCACACTGGCCACATCCTGCATTCCTGACATAAGAGCCAGCACTACAACCCAATCCATCACTCCCCCCGCCCACCCCCCAACTAAATCCCTCCATTTTAATCGAGGGGAAGGGAGAAACCCACAGCACATGTGTCAGCATCTTACAGTTTTCAGAGAAAGATGACAGAAAAAGACATTTCATTAAAGAGCAACGCTTGTTTTTCAACTAGTTAATATGTTAAAGAAACTTGCCAAGCAAGAGCTGAGTATTTGCAGATGCTGAATCCAATCAGATAATTGATTTTTGTATATTATACACATAAGACACATTTACCATGCATTAAACTAGTAAAGCTGCATGTGTTGCAAAAAAAGGCTCATGGTCTAAAACGCAGGGTTGCTACAGAGTGTCGTCGGAGACGCCTTGTCGGCGCGCTCATACAGCCTCGGTTAAAGGTTCGGTTAATATTACTGCATTAGTCCATTAGGAAGATTTTCAACTGAAGACAGAGTCTTGCACAGTCTACACAATCTCCCAAAGGCTGCTAGCAGGCAGTAACTATGGTAAACGATGTTAAATATTATAAAGGTTATCCCAAGTGGTTGCTAGAATATTGCTATGACGTTCCAGGTTTTTGGTAGGGCACTGCTTGTTGATGTCTGTGGGATCCCAGGTAGTTGCTAGGTGGCTACAAAGATATTTTAGTAGGTTGCTAGTAAGGGTGTCTGCAATTAGGAACTTGTCTTGGTCTTACCTACTGTCATGTTGTTTTTGTGTTAGTATTTAAAGAAACTGGAAAAAGCCACAAATAAAAACTCTTAAATTCCATAACAAACAGAGATACTGCTTAAACATCACATGCTGCATACAGATTTCCCAGCTGATCTACCAGGCTTGACACTATAGCCCAACCAGAATACCATGTAGGGTAAACACCATGCTGTTAACAATTATATTTTATTGAGTGACTGACTTTGACTAATTTTCCATATGGCTAAAGGATGACACTTAACTGCCTCGCTGCTCCGCACCGCAACACAATCACTGTATGTGTGTGTATGGCCAGTGCATGCAGTCGAATCAGACTCCTTCAATTAAATCGTTTTTCTAGCCATTTTCACTTTTCACTTGCTGCTAAGGCCACAAGAATCGGACCTAAACTCTGGAAGCACTGATCAGACATTTATGTCTTTGCCTGTTAGTGGTTAATTGGTTCATAATGAACCTCCCTGCCCTGGATCGACCCCGACACTGTTCTTGCACAACAGATCAGGACATCCAGATCATGTTTAGGGCAGAAATGCAACTACGTTAGTTGCTACATATTAGCCTATTGGACTAGGAATGCAAGCAACGAAGGAGTCATCTGAGAAAGGAAGAGAGGCTGTGAGCGTGCACACGTCTAGCACCATATAACCATAAAAGGCTGCAATCTCACCATGCCACCAAACAGCTACGCACTCAGATCCAATCTTAAACTGAAATATTTCCGTCTTTTTTTCCACCTTAATACCTTTCATGCTCTCCATCCTCTCGCTCTACCGTTCTCATTACGACCAGCCATTCATCACTGTCCTAACTAACAGGGAGTGCTGGCACAGAGCCCTGGTGTGGAGGACTTCTTACAGTGTGGCTGAACTACTTTAGCATGGCAGTGTGGGATGAAGCCACTGTTTGGCATTTTGTGGCTCCTCTGCGGTTCTTCTGTAACGCTAAACTTCTACAGCCACAGCTATGTGGGTATTCAGTAACAGGAGGAAAACTGATGGCCAAGACTTTAGGAATAAAACGCAAGGGTTTATCATTTCAGTGCAAGAGATATTTTAAGAGGTATCTGGAAAGTAAGCCTGAACAACATGGACAAAATTCAAAGCTCCAATCGGGATGTCCTTAATGCAATGCTGTCAATGATCAACCTGCATTATCTTTTGAATTACATTAATTGGACCACTGGTGAAGGGATGTGGCCTATTCTCCCTACCAATGCATTCTATAGTTAACAAATGTTGCTAGAATGGACTAGCTTCACAGAAAATCTACAAAATATTACTCATTTATCTACCTACCAATTTAGAAACTGTACCACACATTCAGAAACGCAACATAGAGCTTCCAGCTTAAAACGAAGAAGCTTAAACAGCTCTAACAGTTTGATGACTGACACAGGAATGTAAAAGAAAGAAACAACATTTTTAAAATAATTTCTCATTGCCATTGCTGGTACATAACTTCATTGTTCTTCATCTGCAAATAGTTCAATTCTTTACTTTATTAAAACAGTCCAAACTAACAGGTTGTGTCAGATTGGTCACACAATAAAACGCCTGCAGTCTGCATCACTAAACGTTAAGAGCAAGAGCAGCACTGTTCCAAGATCAGTTCAGTAATGCTAAATACAAGAGAAGGGAAGCATTCACTTTCAATTATGTAGACATCTGTTGATAAAGCAGGTATTTTAGGCATGTAAAAAATCTGATTCTGTCTACTACTGAACAGCCAAAGGTCACACGTGATATTGTACACAGCACTGCTTTGGTTAGTTATTATGATTTCAGATACTGATATCGCAACACTGCAAAAGGTCCAACGCAATTGTTGCATAACCATCTGACTAATCATTTTAGGTGAACAATTATTTGCAATAAGAAACGCAAGTTGGGTGAATTTTTGTCTTCTGGGTTGAGGCAAACACAAGACACATCATGGGTCTTACAAAAACGCCTGTGTGACTTTTTGACTCTTAACATCCAAATCTTTGCCTTTAGACACTTCTGAACTCTAGCAAATGGTTGGTTGCCATGGATTCAGAGCATCCCCACTAAAAATAAAAATTCCGGAGACGAATCAGTTGACTATAAATGTAACCCCTGCATAGTGCATCACTGTCTCTGCAGTAAACAGTGTTGGCTCTTTGTGATCGCTGTCATCTATTTGGGACACCACCACCTTTCCTCCATCTCTATTGGAAACAAATACCTAGGATCAATGGTGAAGATTCAGCACATGCACCTCAGCACATTCCCACTGGTAAGAGTCATAATATTTCACTCCCAATTTGCATTAAAAAATTTGCTCAACTATGACACTTTGCCAACTCTTCCCTGTGTGTGTTACCTACATTTGTGCTGCCTCCTGTTACCAGAAACCAGTTCTCGTTTAAAAAGAGTGAGCACAGGGTCTTTATTTTAGCTTGAGCTGTTTGTCAGGAAGCAGTTGGGGGAGCAGCTAAAAAGTAGAATTAATTATAAAATAGGAGCTAAAATGTATCTAGCTGTTTTTATTGCTTTGTGCTGTGAACATCCTAACAATGTTTTGCAGGCGTCTTGATGAATGAATGTTACGTGTGCAACCTAGGGTTGTGTATTGGCAAGAACCTAGCGGTACAATACGCATCATGATACAGCGGTTACGATTTAATATATATAGTGATATACTGCAAGCAAAGTGATATATTGCGATTTTTCAAATCCTACTATTAAAAACACACCACTATATGAACAGGTTTGCCAATGTTTACAATAGCATGCTATAATAGCGCCCTCGTGCTTCTTGTTAGTGTTGGAGTGGAGTTGAAAATGGATTACAACACTGTCATCTAGTGGTCAGAGGTTTAAACACAAACAGGATTGATACACAGATTCCTGGCAGACAGTGAATCATTGTGTTTGAGACTCGACACATAATATCCCAAAACATAATTGAATATTTTCTTGCACCCCTAGTGCAACCCAGCTAAAATAATGAGGGCTTTGGATGTACCCTTGAATGCATGCAATTTGTAAGTGCACAAATTCAGATCATATCTAATGGGATTAGCATTACAGAGAAACAAGACACAGGGTTACAAATCCTACTGCAGTAGCCCAGCACCAAACATACAACAAATATTGGTTTAATTGGTCAGTATGATATCAATTTGCAGTTTCAACATCTGCTGAAACTGATCTAATTAAGATATAGTGCATCACATCTCCCCCACACACACACACACGAGCCCTTGGCAAGACAGACCTAGCAGCCCATTTGCTTTACACATACAACCACTTAATATTTAACCCCAAGACAGCCCCTCAGTGAAACCCTGCCAAACATTAACCACCGTCTCCTTTACACCCCCCTATAGGTCTTTATATTCAGGTCAAAGCCACAGTCATCCATTTATAGTAACCCAAGCTGGAAAGTGCACTTTAAGGCAGACCAAAGCATCTTGAAACACAATATCAACATATGAACATTGAAATCACATTTTTTATGACTACTTTTAATAAACTTGAGGTTTGAAATGCAATCTGACCTCCTTAGAAGAGCCTGTGCTTATGAAGGGCCCACAGTTTATTTTTTTTAAATCTATCATTTGCATTATTTCATATATAAAAAAAACAAAAAAAAAACAAACAAAAAAAAAACCACACATCTTGCAATTACACATAGCCATTTTACAACCTCTCTCATGCATGGTGTATGTAAATGAGCTCTGTTCTGATTGGCTGCCCTGTACTGTGGTTTAATAAGAGGGCAGATCAGGCCAAAGCACTTATGAAGTTGGCAGGGCTAAGCTGCATCAATGTCAGAGTCAGATACATCAATGAGCTGGTTTCTGCAACACTGCATCACAAAAACAGAATTCAAAGCAGGGTGTTTTTGTAGCTTTCTTTCCAGACACCGAATGTACGGACTGGACAGTGAACAACATTTTCAGACTAGCCACACTACGTCCAAAGGCAAGGAAACTTGACATTTGCCCTTTAAGCCTGGGTCAGTAACAGTTTAAACGTTAAGTGTATAAACTAAGAAGATTCATGGTGTCGCTTGTGAAAGGGGGCTGTAGATGGTTGAATACAGGGAGATTTAACTGCTCACGAAGGCTCAGATAAACAGGAAAGCCCTACTGAAGCAGACAGTGTCTCCACCATCCAGTCAGATTAGCACCAGACATGCATGTCTGTGTATGCGAGTGTCTAGCGCTGGTCGGGGTGTGAATGGGGCATAATGACCCTGCAGGGTTCGATATGGGGTCTGTGTATTGTAAGGATTAAGAGAGAAATGTGTTCTATTGTCTTCTGTACTGTGGCAAGCTGGTGGGGGGCTGGGCAAAATCATGGCAGGGGCAACTAGTGAGGGAGAGAGAAAAGAAATAGATCCAAGATACTGAAAAATATACATTACTAACAGAGACAAAGAGAGAACAGACAGCAAGAAAGAACAGAGAAAGAGGGAGAGAGAGAGAGAACTATTGACAGAGTGCAAAGTGAAAAAAACAAGCCAAAGAAAAACTGACAAAAAGCAAGAAAAAGGAGGGGGAAAAAAAAAACATGTAGGGAAAGCAAAAGACAGCCAAGCCTTGCTTGTCAGGTGGCAGGCGTAGCCCTTTTTCCACACACTCAGAAAGAAAGCTAATACTGCAAACTACAATTTTCTGTAGAGATCAGTTACACAGAGAGAGAGAGAGAGAGAAAGAGAGAGAGAGATGCAGATGGCAAATGATGGCGTGATGGGTTGAGCCACTTGGCACAGTGAGAACTGTGTATAGCACACAGTGGGGCACGGTAATGGATAGGGACCATGCCCAAATGGATTAAAACAGGCCAGAGGAGTCTGCTTACAAGCCAAACACTGCCAGTGTGCGTGTTCGTGTATCGGCATATAAGCCGCTCAGCTGCCAGGCCTCTGTTGACAACTAACAAAGCTGACATAACCTTTATTTCAAAGCCAATATTTCAACTGGCCTTTCAAAGAGCTTACAGAACTTCCATTACGGCTCTGGGACATTCCCAACACAGGCATCAACCTTTTATACCAGCTGCAAAGTGGTTGAAATGTTTAGGCGATTTCTTTAGACCAAAGAGAATCTCCAAAGCACAAAACAAAGACTAAAGTCAGAGTGAAGCATGATCAGTACAGTCAGACAGTTGTTCTGATGCTGCACTCTGGAAAAGAAGAACATGATGCTGGACCATGGTGCTAAAAATATTTGCATTTGCACCTAATTTGTATCTGCAGTGTTAATTCAGGTGCAATTAATCATAGTCTCTACATTTTCAAGTGTTTACTTACCAGCATATTGTCGCTGTCCAATGAAAAACATGTATCTCTATTTTGGTCAATTTTCCAAATTCCATGAAGAATGGACCAATAGAAATGCTTCAAAATCACTTTCTGGTTCCATTGACTTACATTAAAAGTTAAGACCGTTTTTGTCCTCTCCTGTAAAGTTCCAGTTTCAGAGATACTTGTTTTTCATTGGACAGCTACGATGTGTAGATACACACAGAAAAAGACTGAACATTGTCACAGAGTGCTAAAGTGTGGGTCTGGCACTGCTGCTTAAAAAGAAATATATTATTATTATTATTCTAGAAGAAGCACCATGTTACACTGCTGAGATTTTGGGTGTGTCTTAAAAGGGTCCACTCATTAACTTATTCCCTACTTTTCATGTAAAAATAAATAAATAAATGGGATTCAGAGAACGATCTTTCTAAAGAAACTGCTATGCATTGTGGGGCGTCAACCTGTAAGTAGTGTACATTTGATTGTCCACTAGTTTTGCAGTGCATTGTGGGTAACAATATAGTGAACTACAATAGGGAATCTAACTGTCCACTAAGAATTCAGACAACACCATACAACGGCCGACACCCTGAATAGAACACTAAACAGCAAATAGGGTAAGATTTTAGACCCACCCATTGACTGAAGTTATGCTAACCAGCTAGCCCTGGCCAGTCATGTGTCATAATACCACTTTGTATCCCATGGGAAAACAGGGTGAGTCGAATCAAACCAACATGAGAGAATGAAGTAGCACTGCTCCAATGGCGTAACTCGTTGAAGTTCCTATTCCCACTTAGATCATTTAAGGACATGTAGCTAATCAAAAGGTGCAGTAAACAGTCATCAGCCCTCAGCAAGAAGCCATGTTCTGCAGCAAAGGAAGCAAAAGAAGTGATAAATGGAAGCAAGGCAAGCATTATCCTTGGCATCACTGCTGGAGAAACTTTTTGAAAAAGTGATGAAGGGATGCTGAACTTGCAGTGTCCCTTCTAGACTTGTAAAGAATAAAGAAGGAGAAGGAGGGGACTGTGCAGTCTTATTATTATACCAGTGGACACCACAACTTTCTGGTGATCAATTGCCCCCCCCACCCCACCCCACCATTGTTTGGAATATAAATTTGAGATGTTGCACCATCTTGCACGTTGAAGCAGGACTTCAACGCTTCAAACAGCAGTCACACAGTGACACTGCTGCTTCCAAATAAGAGTTTTACACAAACAAGACAGATGCTCACAACCAGCGAGCCAAACAACAGTGATGAAAACCAGTATTTCAATCAACTAGGCCAGCACACACACACCCACACCACAGAGGAGTCTGAGACTGTGGAAAACATTAAACGGGTGACTCAAAGAATGATGAAATTGTTAGCTCACTGCATGCAACGTTGATGGCCACTACCAGAAGTAACCAGGCGGCTTTCTGGGCCAGGCCCACACACACTAATGCAGAACCACAGACCCCCATTATTCATTTAACCTCAGGGACAATTGCGCTATGAAGGAATCATTTCCAGAAACAGCGCTGTTAACACATAAGCTGCCTAATAACAATGCAGCCAAAAGGCGTTTTTATTAAGAGAGCGCCTAAAATAACCTGAAGCAACTGTGTTTTTCGGGCCCACAGCGAGTGGTCAGCCACACGCTGGGACGGTCAAAACAGCAGCCATCATAAATCACGAGGAAGACAAGAAGCCACCATGGTCAAAGTTCTGTATCCGAACTCTGGAGCCTTTGATGTGGCTAGGGCTGATTGTATTAGTATATAATTATTTGTAGTACTAACAACTATTGTAGTAACTGACCAACTATTCTGATGTTTTGATGAATCAAGAGGTTCAAAAGAGACCAAACAGTAAAAAACCTGACTGAACTATAAAACCATCTGTAGACTAGAACGCTGTAAAGGTGCCACAGAATGAAAAATAGTATTTACAAATGTCATTGTTGGAATAATGAGAGTTCAGCACATGGTACATAGAGAACCTCAAACACTGTTGTATTATTCTTCATATACAAATCCTGCATTTGTTAACAAGGTCATTAAAACAGGAGTGTTGCATTTCAGTTCTGACCGTATGAAAATAAATATTTGAGTCCATAAAACTTACACAAAACAATGACTGAGAAACAGCAAAAAATCAAGCTGTTGATGGGCTTGACTGATTATCATTAAACAAGGCTGAAGTTGGCTTCTTAGTCACCAAATTCTTGTTCAAATGCTCTTTTTCTAACTACAGCTTCATTTAAGGCGGAACAAAAAATTCACAAAACAAGCTGGTGAATAAGAAGCCAACTTTCCCATGTCATTCACAAGACCTTGGACAACCTAAATCCAAAGTTGTTTATTTGATTTACTTTGTGTTGCTATTGAGATTGAAAAGTAGCTAGAATAAGTAACCATAGCTACTAGCAAGTTCCACATAAATAACATCAGCATAGCTGACTAAAAACTCATCAAATGATTTATAAGTCCACCAAATCATAGAGGTGTAGATACGTGTGTATGTTTCACCCCAACCAAAGTTACATGCCTTCTATGTAGACATCGGAGAACAATTTCTAATGCTTTCTATGACACCTTCAAACAAGCACCATTGCAAAATAATAATAATAACATAGAAAAACTTAAGGGCATGTGTCCAACAGGCTCAGTTTTAGTGTAACAAAGACCAGTAGTACAATTTAAAATATCCAACATCACACAAACTACCATCCAACCAAGCCATCAGGAGCAAACTTTAACATTTAAAAAAAAATTAAATAAATAAATAAAAGTATAAATTAACCCATTAGTTGCACAGCAATCATTTGGCTGAATTTGGCCAACCATCCTTCAAACTGTGTTTCACAAAAGAATCCCAAAGTAAAAATTCACAGTGAAGGAGACACTTCCAGACAAACAGGGCACTTCAGGTCACATACAACCATTGTGGGACATACCACCGTCCATTCGCAAGTGGCCTGCAGCAGTTGTCACTTTTAAGTCGCCCATTTGTTAATATGATATCTTGCAAAGTAGCTCGGGAAATGTAAATAGGCTCAGCAGCAGGTCAGCTGCCACTGGACAGCAAATGGTTTAGTGAAAGCTTTACAACTTTTTATAATGTTTGCATCACAGCATTATTTTATACTACATAAACATTTCTTTTAACTGAATGAACAAGTGTTCACAACAGTATAGTCAAACCATATCACCCTCCAGTCTCCAGTCTCTTCCAACCGCCCCCGTTTCCCATTGTTTAAAGATACATTCACTGTGATTCATGACGTTGTAGTATGTAATTAAAGCTCTGCAGAATCAACAATGAATGTCAAAGATCTAAGATGTTGATCTAAAATTTAGGAATATTGTTTTGCTACGTAGGTTCCTTAATGGGTGAAAGGATCAGGGTCGCTTCCAGCACAAAGCCAAACGACAGTCACAAACTAAAACCACTGCGGTGTTTGTTTTGGTGACTCTGATGAAATCTAATCCATGTTTATCTTCAGACTTGCAGGCACCCAGTTCACAAGTTAACATCTGACTCCAACCAGTCTAAACTTCAAGCGGGTGAAAAAACAAAAGATGGGCACACGTTGGTTAAGCACTCAGAGCGCTGTCAGTGGGAGGCTTTCTCTGTTTTAGAGAAACTCATCAGGTTGATGTGGTTACCAGTGACAGTGAGAGAAACCAGACAGGCACCTTTGAAAGCTCCATGGCAGACAACTATTGCATGAAATGGTTTTCTGACAGCCCTCTGACAAGAACCAGTGGTTTTCTCTACAATGAAGCATCTCACATCAACACAGTCTGAATGACTTTGTACGTCTCCATACCTGATTAGGGTTAAACATCAAAACACCACGCTTTAGGCCCATCATGGGTGTTCACAATATACCTCCTGCAGGCGATTAGAATCTACTGGGCTCCATTACAGGGTATTGATTTCTTGAGCACGCCTGGTAGGTTAAATGTCTCCGGTAAACAGAATGACAGACAGTCAGTTTATCCTGCTTCCAACTGACTGTCAGCAGGTTCTTCCTTTTGCTTAGCATTCGCATCTAACGACCTGTTAAGTGCTCTATGCTAAAGATACCCTGCTGAACGTCCATCACCATAAACATCGACCACCGCGCTGCATCTGATCAATTGATAAAGGAAATACGGACCGTACAACAGGACAACGACCCAAACACAACAACATGTGTCACCAAGCAAAACAAAGCATTACAGAACGGCGTGTGATTTATTTTACCCGCCGGAGCTTTAAACGCCCAAGATTAAAGATTTTCTTCAGGCCAGGTCCTTATTTGGTAACCTGCTGCACCGACTACCCGCGGCTGCTGTCACACAATGGCTGGATCCATTCGGTTGATGAGCAATTCAAACCTGAGGGAAGCTGGTCGGTTAGGGATTAAAAACAAGATCTGTCGTTTAAAAAAAAGGGGGTTTAGCGTTCGCTTAAATGGAGGCTAGCTAAGCTATAATACATGCACGGTTCAGTAGTGCGTGCAACCAGCGGCTGTGGTGAACAAGCTCCTCAGCCCAGCCCTTTCATCCCATCCACACAAAAGCATTTCAGCAGCAAACCAGCACACGGGAGGACTAGCCAACCAAATTCGAACAATTCTGACTGACTGGCGTAGACGAAGCGCACCTTTAGCCTAGTCACTTCCAAATGAGCTCTATAAATGATACAGCGTGTGTAATTATGTGGTACTACGAAACAAGGAGCAGTGTCCTACCGTCAGTTGAACTCCTTTCGCTCCGTCTGCTTTCGGCGTGTGCTGGGACCAAAAAGACGACGAACCCACAGCGAGCTGCTGGAGACAAACGCAGGGTGCCGGACTCACCTCTGACCCTCCTGCCTGCACTGGCGCGGAAAAAAACAGAAACCCGCGAAACTTCTGAATGACCTGAGCCGCGCGCGCGCTCAGCGTTCTATCTGTCAGCCGGTTCTAGCGACCGTTAAACCCGTGAAGGAGAAACTCAGACGCTTAAAGAAAACGCATCTTCCGCGCTCCCTGCCGTGCTCGGGCCAAACCGAAGGCTGAACCGAGATTTCCCCAAGATCAGTGATGTCACGTTTTATAAACTACCGCCCCTCCCTATCTCGTCACCCCCTTTCTCTCCGCCCCACCCACCGACCCCAAAAACCTCCACAGCCCGGCTCCTCCTCAGTTCCCATTTTTACTAACTGGTTAATGTTTAATAGCGAAGATGACTCGATTCCGATTCCCGAATCGATTCCGACGTTTATCTCCGTTTTAATTAATCGAATGTCCGATTGGACGATTAACTGTACCTCCCCGCTGTGGTGGGAGCACCGCGAGTGGTCACATCACCTTCACTCGCTGATCGGCTCATCCGGGAACTTTGGATTGGGACACGGCCCCGCCCCTTTCAGGAGGAAAACAAACTGTTAAAAAACAGAACTAACTCACAACCGCTGTAGCTGAACCAGTGTCTGTGTGTCATTTATAAATCTCAGGTGAATATATATCCACTCCGACTGACACAGAGCACAAACAATATATCAAAAAAACTAATTTACTTCACCTTGAGTATCTCAGCATCAATCTGGTGCAGTGACCTCGCTGAAAGTCCAGAGGTTTCCTAGCTGGACATCTATTTTATCTAATATTCTCCACGTAAGAACTTTACCAGTGAAGTATTCTTTGTTTAAACATATTTAACTTAAAATCTTTTCTAGAATCTCATAAAATACTTCACTTTTCAGTCCTACCAGTTAGCATTAGCACTGTGCTCTGACAACTGACCTAGCCATGTTAGCACGGTCGTCCGACCTGAGCCCCAACCAGGACATGGAAGAGGAACAAATCTGAGATCAGTGTATTTTATTTTTGTTGTTAGTACAACCAGCCACACGCTAACTCTAAGTTTAAGTTTAAAATATAAATTTTCCTCTCTGTTTTTCTGTTATCTTCTATGCAGAACGTTGGACTGTTTTCCCCTAATAAGGGCAAGGTGATGAGAGCATATTCTGGATTCTCTACAGATCAGAGCAGTCAAACCTTACCTCCATGTTGTCTGCATGACCACACCGCCTTTTGGATGAAAAGCCAAATAGGACATTCTAATATAATATTCTAAATAGGAAATTCTAACCTGGCCTAAAAGCTGCTGCATCACATTTTGCTAGTATAACAATAAAAATACTCAGTGTACGATTTTCTTTACTTCTGAAAAGGGTGAAAGACAGCAAAATATCATAACAAAATAACAGATCTGTGGCTTCAGGCCATTTATAGAAAGGATGAAAACTGCGGGAAGTGACTAGTCAGTATGTGTACACTTCATCACAGATAAGTTAATGATGTTAAAGTCAACAGTTCAGGAAAATCTCAATGTAATGTTAGTCTGTAAGAGCAGGGTTAAATCAGCTAACAAGATGGTATTACTACTGTATATGTTCTAGCCTACCCTATATTTACATTTACAGCATTTAGCATACGCTCTTATCCAGAGCGACTTACACAAGTGCTTAGTTAAATGGGCTAGTTGACTAATGTTAATGACGTAATTAACAGCAAAATAACGTAAGGTAAAATAAAATGTCTTACCACAGAAACAGTGACAGAGGTCAAAAATAATTACCTGCTGGTAATCAGTGAGGTAGTTATATATGTCAGAATATGACACCTCTTGCACAGGATAAGGTCGATCATCCACTTTAATGAAGGTAGACTGAAAGTACACCCATCAACCCCATTTCTTTATTGTTGATCAGCAATGCCATGATATAATTGTTTGTCTGACTGGCCACGGTATTTGGGCTCTTGATTTGAGCGCATTCTTATTTTATGCTATTAAATTGTTACTATGTTGCTCTCTTTTTTTTATTGTCCATTAAAAAACAAATCAAAATCAATGATTTATTCGTTCATAGGCTTGTGGAAACTTACCTTCCAAGGCATGTTCCTTTAATATGTACTTTGGGATATGGCAGTCTATAATCAAATTTGAATAGAGAAAACACACTGGCTCACTCACTACCACCTTGAAGAGCCCCACCCTTTAAAATAAAGGTTCCTGCAAAACTGAGCATAACAAGAACAATCATTTCTTATGAAGCAAATAGCCTAAAATAAGCATTAACTTCTTTTTTTCTTTTTAAACTAATCAGAACCAGATGTGACCAGATATGTATTGAGACCATGGGCTGTTGATCAAGCCAAATCATGGAAAGCAGAAAGGAAGGAAGGTTTCATCCACCATTTGGACCCAGCCAAAATTGTAATCTCTACCATGCACAATGAGTTTGATTCCGTAAGTGAATCTGATGTCCTCTATTGCCACTAATAGGGTCAGTTTTTATTTGGGTACTTAGATTCCTCAAAGAGATAATGCACAATAACGGAAAGCAGAAGACTGAATTTGGACTGAAAAGATTTTGCACCACATGTGTTTAATATTGAGGTTTTTTTCAGCTTTGATTGTCCAAGAATATATTTAAAACATTAGAAAGTCATTTGTTTATTTATAAATGTAAACATGGCATAGATGTCACAAAAAAGAAGTTGGACTGGACCAGTTTATTGAAAAAGAATCGGTACAAACAATCCAATACAACTCACACGTCTGCCGAGTCTGAAGGGCCACATTAAAACTGGTTAGCAAACACATTGCTTGGAATCAGATACTAAACGTATTTCATCATCGCTGAATAAAATGTAAGGGTGGCGGAGGCAATAGTCCAGACTCTACCTGGCTGTGTAAATGTGCTTAAACAATAGCTGTCTGACGAGAACACAAGCGTCTTTTGTTAGTTATATCTGCAGCTGCAGGCATTGAAAATGAGAGAGAGAGAGAGAGAGAGAGAGAGAGAGGAAGAGGCAGCGTCTGAATGAAGCCAGACACAAGTTTTGTTGAAAGACTAATACTGCAAGCCACAGAAGAAGAAAGGGATGGACAAAGGAATTAAATGCTTACTGAGGGAAAAAAAGGGACCACCAAACAATCTGCAAGTCAAGACAGGCAGGCTCCTACTGTTTGGCATGCATATCGGGCCCAAACAACTAATAAGCAGAAACTACAGGAGAAATAATCAGTCATGCTAAGTGGCTCACATCACGTAGCCTGTCTTGGAGTTTGCACATATGCGTATGTGTGTTCCCAACCCCTCCTTGGCAGAGAGCGACAGATGACTCATGCTTTCTGTCTGTCTGTCTATGTGCGTCTGTATTTACTTCAGGAGGTCTTATCTCAGCATGTATCCATATCTCTGTGTACAGTGTGCCTAGAGGAGATAAGTCTGCCATTTTGTATATGAGCTGCGTTTCAAAAGCCTGTTTGTGTAACACGTTATTGAATGTAGGGATGGACGAGGCGGTAAATGCAGACATTTATAATACTTATATAAAAATAATAAATAACTTATAATAAAAAGAGCATTAGTCCTGCTCTTTTTGTATAACCAGATGGTTAAACAAAGGCATTCCAGTGTGGATATGAACCAGACATATGAAAACATAGCTGCCTCCAAAAGCTCCCTCACAGAAAGATATTACGTGAAATGGTTAATAATACATGGTCTGATATCAGAGACACTCATGAACAATAGTTCCGAAGAAGATTTCTGGCCTAAAAGTATCTTTTGATTTGGATAGTAAATGCAATAGCTATATTTGTCTCATAAACAATGGCCTCTGGTTCCCATTAGTGTTTGGGCGTGTCACAGTAGTAAGGAATATCACTGTGTATAAAGATGATGACCTGTCAAATTTCTTCTCTGAATGGATAAATGAACACATTCCACCCATTTTTATTTCAGAGGGCTCACTGACTGATGGCATGGGATTCAGAGACAAGTGGGACTAACAGAAGAGGGGTAAAATCAGAGCCAGGACAAACCTTAGAAACACTAAACATGATAGCAGCTAAGCAATGGCTACGAGCTACACATATCAGAGCCACACTTTTCCTGCATATAACACAACAGTTTGATTTAAGCTTACTATCAGACTAAATCTAAATCTTTGTCAATAGAGAAACAGTTTTCAGAATAAAACCTGTACTAGAATTGGTAGCATTGGGTCTGTAGCCTGCTTGGTAAGCTAACGTTAAGCTAGCCTATTAGGCTACACAGCCAAACACCACAGAACAGGTTTCATTTCAACGTTTACCAGCCCTTTATCTTTTACTATATAGACAGTATATATATATATATATATATATATATATATATATATATATATATATATATATATATATATATATATATATATATATATATATAGTACCAGGAACATGTTATATACAGTATACCCTGGGAAAATGTGAGGAAAATGTGGAAAATAGATACTGCTCAATCCTAGTTCCCATCACCACCACTGTGAAGAAAACTGAGCAAATACATTTCTGTATGAAATATACATAAATATACATAAAGCCCCAGAAAGTTACTTCACTGCATTCTTTTGAATACACTGGCTGATGTAAGTAGAAATAAATTTAATACAAAGTAGCATGAATACCTCATTTTGAAAGATGCCCCAAACATTGTTTGTATGTGCTATTACTGAAAAATTATGCTCCTTAAGAAATAACATTAATAGTAAAATCATTAAAATAACCTAATATTGAGCCCATCTTTACATAATTAGGTAATGTACTTGTTTGATGCATTTTAGTTTTACATTTCTTTTACATTGCTCATTGTCCAAATATCAAAATGACTTGAATTTGTATAGTAAAAAAAAATTGATCTTGTATCTTGTATTGATCTTGTAATGTCAGGGATGGAAGTATTGATACTTAAGTATTGATCCACCCATCCCTAACTAAAAGCTACACATTTCAAACCATCCTTCATGTTTGTGGTATTTCTTTCTTGGATGTGTTGCTGTTACTGAGCGTGCTTGGTAGAATCTGCGCAGTCATTCTCCTGACCTTTAATGCGCCTGAATCTGAAGTGCATATCTATTAGAGAGGCCCTATTACTGAGAAACATCTCGAGAGGCTGTAGCATTTACCAAGCCTCTTACACCGAAAGTGAGCATTAAAATTCTCTAGAACCAATTTGCCTCAGGATGTCTCATGTCTCATGTATCAAAGTGATGAGAAAAATCCAGGTTAGAATTGAGTGTGCAGATTTCATAAGCATCAAACTGTGATCATGCGAGTGAGGCTGAAGACAATTGTTTCTGCCTGTAAATTTAAGCAAAAGGGTGGGGCTCAGATCACAAAGCTAGAACACCAAACAACTGATTGTAGATCAGTCTATTAAAAAAAGGTTGATCTTAACTGACCACTGCAGTGCAGAATTCAGGCGTCAAGATGGCACCTACTGCTGTTTTAGCTCTGCTATATATATTGTTTGTATTTTTTGATAGATGTCAACGTGTGTCATACAGATCAAAAACCTTATATGAAAATCTGTAGCCCTGCTACAAAAACCAGCACAGGCCAGCATTAGCCACTAGTCACCAACATATGCTGTGTTTCGGATGCTAGTATGCTGGTCAGCAGCAATTGAAGTTAAATACTGGTTACCAGCAAAACCAGCATATCACGACTGTGGGAACAAAGACCTCCTACGTCTAATTTTTGTCATTTCTTTAAGTTTTTGGCATCATTTGAGATTGTCTGTTGTTCTTTACAACAAAGAAATGGCCCAACATTCTTTGGGGGTAAAAAAATCTGGTTCCATTGACTTACATTGAAATCATAGTTTTCTTCCCCCTATTTTCTGTAACAGCACCAGCGCAATAAGTTGTTTACTGAGCAACCAGTTTTCAGCTGAATGATACAGTCAGTGTGCAAAAGCCAGGCTGCTTTAACAAATAAAGCAAAGGTAGCACACCTCTCAACCAGTCATCAGAATTAACTGCTTCACTGTAACTATAGTAATATCGTCACTGTCCAATGAAGAACATGCATCTCCATTTCAATTTCTATTTTTCTACATCAATTAAATGCAGCAGTTGCCATTTATATTGTGGGAAAATTTCATGATCATTCAACCAATAAACTTTACAGAATGGTGTGTTTTAATGCTGGGTTGCTGGTCAACCAGCATGACTAAGTTGGGTGCTAAACCAGCACCTTACAAGCACTGCACCAGCTTAAACCAGTGTGGACTGTATACTGGTCTGTGCAGTTTTTTATATAAGAATGATTTAAGTCTGCAGTTTGCGTGATGCTAAAAGCTACAACTAAAGAAGCAAATTTCAGGCACCATCAGCTCTCAAATACTTTTTTAGGGTAAAAGGGAAAATTGTGTAAATCCATGACCAAACAGTTACTTATATCACCAAACTCAGTCAGGCCCCGAGCTGGGCTGCCCTACACTAGAACAGTGCTGAAACCTTTCTGCAGTTAAAACAGAAGTAATAGCCCTTTCAATGGGAAGTACGACTCTGAGGTTTTCCTCCATTTGCTTGCTCTTTAAAGTCTTCTCATAAAACTTCATGTGTTTACAGATTTGTGAAATGATGTCCATAGCTCGCCCCCTAATGGTCACCTTGCTTACTACAATGTAAAAAGAGTCAGCCATGATGCCCTTTTCCCCCCCCACTAGCATTATTTAAAAATTCTACAATATGAAACACATACTTTGCTGGTTGATTATGAAGTTCTTTCCAATGTTCCTCATCTTAAAACATGTAGTTCAGTTTACTTCCAGAAGATTTTCCATCCAGCAGAAATGTGAGATTTATATATTTCATCAGAGTAAATAATTATGCGAGAGACTACGCTAGGACAAATAAAAAAAGTCCACATCCAAACACTTTAGGAAATCTGTATTGAATGTGTACGAACATGGATAAATAAACAGTAGTAAGACACGCTGAGGCAAAATTGTGAAAAATACCCTGTTACAAAAAAGCTGTCCGCTTTAAAAGTGTCCAAAATCTCTATTTAAAAAGCTTCTTCCAGAAAACATTGGGTTTTGCACAAAGCAGCCTGACCACCAAACACTGGGGACAGGACTATACTTTAGTCATAAAGACATGCCAAAACAAACTGAGTTTCCAGAAACAGTGAAACAAAACATTGATATAGTGAATATTACAGAATTTAACAAATAAAATGTTACATACACCATTAGTACACTGACCAGCCACTTTACTAAGAACACCACCTTGATCACTTAGTAGTTCTACAATTACAAACTCTAGTCCAACCCTGCTCTTCAAACGGTCAAGACCCCCACAGGACCACCACAGAGCAGGTATTACTGGGGTAGTGGATCATTTTCAGCACTGCATTGACACTGTGTCTGATCCACTTGTACCCACAGAACACACACTAAGACACCACGTCATTGTCACTGCAGTGCTGAGAATGATCCCCCCACATCCAAATAATGCCTACTCTGTGGGGGTCTTGACCATAGAAGAACAGGGTGAAAGGAATATATAGTATGCACAGAAACAGATGGACTACAGTCTGTATTTGTAGAACTACAAATACTAGTAAAATACACAGAAAGCACAGATTCAAGGAGGTGTACACAATGAAGTGGCGAGGTGATATTATAGAAGTTAAGAAGTTTCATTCAAGTACATCCATTGTATTTGACCTGGCCATGCGTTTAAAAAGAAATGGCTCACCAGAAATTCAAATGTACCTCTGAACCCAAATCTAGTTGACGTGCCAAGACATACTTGGTGTCTAAAGTTAGCTTCTTTAGTTTTACACTTGAGCTACGAGACAAATGTAATAGATATCGATGTCACACAAGAAGATTTGGACTTCCATTACTCAGTAACTACATTGGCATTCAGTGTAAAACTAACAAAGCAAACATGATTTTTTAGGTATTTAAATAAGCTTGAAATTATTTTGTGAATTAGATTTTTCAGTGAACCATTTATTTCACTGTGTTATGAGTGGTGAGCTGTGACTCTAGCCCCTTGATCGCTGATCTGAGACCAGTTTGAGCTTCCTCTTGCATTGATTTAGGATTAGAATTGTAAAAAGAAAACGGAAACTGGCCTTAGGTCAGCGGTAAAGGGCAATAGTGAGGTCTCTTTCTTCAGCCTTTAAGAATATCTACTGATTGTGCGCGTTAAACTCGGTACATAGACACAAAAACATTACAAAACGGACAACAATAAATTAAAATTCTGTACATTGTGATTGACTTGGACATAGACGTTGTTACTAACAAGAAAAAAAACGTCAAGCGTTCTATTTTAACGACAGTTTAAGTTTATCTGATTCCGTTCCACCTGTTTAGTTCTCCTCAATGAGGCTGGGAATTTTAATGGCACTTAAATCCATTATTTCTGGGGTCCATCAAATAAAGGCAATGCACCGCAATGGTCCAATGAAAAAAAAAAAAAAAACTTCCCCAAACTCTGAAAAAGGCAGAAGTGTTTACCGTCCACAGCTGCTCCTGATGTAGGTCAACCGCTGTCATGCATCATTAAGAAGTTCTATTGTTCTGGATCCTACAGAACTGGAGCACTGCACCCTAGTGAGCTGGTTTACATCGCAGAGCATCACAACTCAAGAGATCCTTGTGGAATTATCCAGGATGTAATGACTGGAACAATCTGGGACATCTGGAACCATCTGACCTCTGTATGCCCTCGGTCATTTCTTAAGTTCATTGTCCCAATACATGTAAAACAAGCCTCTAGTGGTCCACTGAAGCATTTCTAATCGTCACATGCTGGTCCCTATGAAAGCCCAGTTTCAGGGTAAGCTCTTTGTGGAGCCCATTTGGATGTAGTCAGTTCATACTTGGTTCTTCAAGTTCAAACTACCTACGACTATTGTTTTCTTTTCATTGCTGACACATACTCGGCAGTAATGTCTACTTGACATAGATTAAGTCTAGACCGAGCACACAGAACACTCTGTATCTGAGGTGAACAGTGGCTACCGCTGTCTTTTACGTAACAAAGCTGTCGACACTGCGTACTGAACAAGTGCCGGGTCATTGTGGGGAAGGCAAGTAGCAGTTCTCTGTTTTTCTTCAAAACTTTGAGGCAGGATGACTCATCAGTTTAAAACAGGACGTTAAAAGACCAACAGAACATAAACATTTACGAGTGAGCACTAAAATCATCATATACAATACAACTGATGTCTGCTTGCTTTCTGAAGAAACCTCTTGCACTGAGAGCCCGGCATGGAGAGAGATGAATATGGGAGGATGACTCCTGGAGTCCTACAAGTCTTCTTTTCTTTTCCCCCATCCAAGTACACTTAATTTGCACCCTCTGTTATAATACATGGGGGGGGGAGTCTAGTAAACATAATGAAATCCACTTTTCTTCTATCACATTCAGCAGAAACATGCCATCTGTGCTTTGCATCTTCAGCATGAGAAGAGAAAGAGTGTGCAACTGTATTGTCTTTTGGAGTGAATGTGTGTAGAGTCGGCAATACTGCTGAAACTCCATGCAGGTCCATTGCTCCCAATGAATGGAGATGCAGTTCCGGTGTAGCCAGCAGAGGGCAGCACACTGAAGTTCTGGGACTAGTTCACCAGCAACACATCTTCATAGGTGGTGGTCCTGTAAGGTATAGTTAAACACATTAATAAATTATCATCAACAAACCTTTTCACATACTGACAGCAGTACTGGCACCGGCTAACACTTTGTTTGAGCGATAAGAATATACTCAGTGTAGGCTCTAACGATGTTTCATTGATTTTCTAAATGGAAAACAAGTTAACACATCCTCTACAGAGAACGTTTGACAAATTGAAATTTAAGAGTGAGTTTAAAGGAGAAATTCAGAAGAATGACACAACCTGTTGAATTCATACTCCAAAAATTAGGGCCCAACATATTTACCTCCTAAACGTTCGTATTAACAGCTGTCTATTTACCAGTCTACAAGAAATAAGTTCAGAATCAAACTTTACCCTTTACCTGCCAAGAGTCTCCAGAGGAGGAAAGCAATGGCTTGTATTGCTTCTTATATATAAATATATACAAATCTAAAGGCTCCATAAGTTTTGCACAGGACACATTTTAATGGGTTTCCCCTCAATATGTTGATTTAATACATACATACATACATACATACATACATACACACATACACACACACACACATACACACACACACACACACACACATACATAGAAAGTATTTCTTTACATTTTGTTGAGAATTTCAATTTTGGAATGTTTCAAACTAAAAACTTACACTCCACTACAAAAATAAAACCTAAAGGCTACATAAGTGTTGCACAGGACATGTTTTATTGTTTTTCCCCTCAATGTGTTAAATTTAGCACATAAAGAGTAATTATGTACAAATATATATATATATATATATATATATATATATATATATGTGTGTGTGTGTGTGTGTGAGAGTGTGTGTGTGTGTGTGTGTATTATAACCCATTTCCTCACTTTTTATTGGCTGGAAAACCTGACCAGATCAAGGCTAATCTACAGTTTAAATGAATGCTGTATTATAGGCTGCCAGTTACAATGGCAGCTAGTCATCATTATGCAAGCGCTCAAGCGATCATGCTGCCTAATTTCTATTGGCTTACAGTTTTAGCTGGATTTGTCAAAAGATGCCAAGACTGGATTAAAGCTAAGCAGTAATTATTTGTCCACTATTCTCTGTAAATAGTCAGACCTGTCGCAGCAGCAGAAGAAAGAGCACGGCGAGGTCTCCAGGCCACGGAACTTTCCGGAGTTGGGCGTGTCCTTGCACTCCGCAATGAACGCGTGCAGGTCTGTGATGTGCATGGGCTCCTGAGTTTGATGCTGTTTAAGAAAAAACACACATGCACAGACACATGCATGAACAGGAGAGTACAACAGCATGAACACCGTAGCATATTTATCATGCCAATGTACGCTATACTCACTTCTACTGTATTAATCAACATTATTTAATACTGTATATTTGACATTTCTGTGGATAACAACACCAATAACAACTCTTTGTACATTTCTACTGTATAAAAATATCTCATTCTAAATCAAACAACATCAAACCACAACATCAAACCACTGTAAATACAATGTAAAAGATAAAAAAGTAGAAAGGTAGCTTAGGTTCCGCACTCTCCTCTTTCCTTGCTCATCAGTGCTTCTATCTTACCTTAATAGTCTCATAAGCACCAGTGATGAGTGCAATGAAGAGCGAGAGCACCATGTAGATGAACAGAGAGATGAAGGTGTAGAGATATACCTACGGAAAAACAAACACGAAACAAAAACATTAAGGTACACGTCCAATTGCACGTGTTCTTGTCTTATTTCACCACACCAGGTCACTGTGCTGCTGCTGGTTTCCATGTAGACTTCCATGTAATGGAAATGAAAGTGAAAAATACTGAACATGTCCGTGTCATTTTAAACATGATATTTATGCTTTTTGTCGCTGCGGTTGGAACAAAACCTTGTACTTTATTTTTGTTGATTATTAGTTTTTGACATAATTTGAAAATGTTTTTGTTTTCCTGTTTTTACATTGTGAACAAAGGCAGTGCTAATGCTACCTTCAAAGACAGCAAAACATTTGGTTTAACAGTTCTTCTGAAAATGCTTCTTTCTAGTTTGGTATTGTGGGTCTTCCACACATTCAATGAGATCTGATTTGGTCATCGGTTGGAGAAATGAGTAATAATTCACTATTTTCACCAGTCTCTTGAGAAACTGGACATGTTTTTCTGTGGTACCCCAGGCACGGTGCTGAGCTATGAAGGACCAACTGGGCGAACCAATTTGCTGCAGCTCCACCCAGAGGCAGAGCAGTAAAATAGCAACGATGGAAACTCGCTGATTATGGGTTTTCCCTGAATTTGCATTTGAACATCTACTTATGCAACAGTCAGCATATTGTAATAGTTGTATTTTCTGGGACTCCTCTGGACTTTAGATTCTGAGGCATCTAGGGGGTTCAATAGGTTAATCAGGGGGTCATTATAACGTTAAAACATTTTATGGAATCAATTTAAGCCATGTCTTTCAGGTGCATGTTATAAGCCGGCTCACATTAAGGAGCCCGTTTTTTTCATTCAGACAAATCAAGTGTGTAGACTTCATGACGCTGCAGCTTAAAAACATATTTTAGAAGAAAACAATGACATTTTGCCTTTAAAAAGGTTTTAATAAATAATAAATAGTAGACAATATTGCTAAATTGGACCAACAACTAACAATGCTGTTGAATGAGGAACTGTTTGGTAGCTGCTCTTTTTGATAAGCTAAGCCAACTGATCTGACTCACCAGCCACAATGATAGGCAGTTGGTCTGCAGATTTCAGGGCACCACAAACCATCACGTACCATGTGATGCACCAGAGATTAAAACTGAGATCGTGTTGCCTGGCAGTATTTTTCAAAGCATTTGTGTAAGCAGTGCATAAACATACCTGGCTGAAGATCCACACCAGTGCGCTGCTTTCCTGCATGCCGCTAAACGTGACAAACATGTCATCTCCATTTATCAGAGAGAACAGACACTCCGACACCATGGACAAAGAGCGGAACTGACAGGAGACAGAAAAAAGAGACAACAGATATAATGATAAAGAACTTAAATCTAACTAAAACCTTATCATCGTGTACAAGCTTCCAAACAGCAACAAAATAAACTCATATAGTCTGCATAAAACGTTTGTAAGCTTGGTCCTTGACCACGCCCACCTGCCCTCCAATCAAAAGAGGGTTTAGTCAATACCTTGACGTGATAGGGCCCCAAAACAATCCACCCGCAGAAGCAGTAGCCCAGGTAGATGACGGCCACGCAGCAGCAGAATCGAATCACGTTAGGAAACGCAGCCCGCAACGTCACTATCAGGATCTGCAAGATCAACAGATCAGAATGAATTTTAACTCTTAAACAATCACTTAAGCAAACACTACTACACTACTAAAGATAAACTGGCTTTCAAATAATAAGCAAAACAATAACTAAAAGAACGCTATGATAGAAATCAACAAACATGTATGAGTGTAAATGTAAATATATAAAGACTTTTATTTGGCTTTGGATGTTCAATGCAGAGATTGAAATTTGTGTTCAATTTTTTATATCGTTAAATTCATCATTGGAATATAATCAGCATTTATAAATCAATGGCAAAGACACTGCATATGATTTTTTTTTTTTATCTGAATTGCAGCCTATTTTAGTTACCAACATATAACTTGGACGTTAATATGGGCAGCCCTAACACACATAATTTAATCAATTCTGTAACAAAAAGATACTTAAAAGATAACTAATACTTGTTATTATATTGAGATTTGATTCTGCACAATACTTAAAATATACTTTCAGTGCTGATGCTACAGACATGTTTGGAATCTTCTAACTGTTCATCATTTGTTATTAACAAAGAATTTGATGTGATACATATTCCCATTGGTACTGAAGACAGAGAATCTTTGAAAACAGCTGTGTTGCTTAACTTACATTGTATTTCTGGAAGAAGCTGAGGTAGCGAATGACCCCCACCCAAACCAAAAGTGTTGAGGTTCCCAAAAGAATCCCACACACGTCATAAGAGGCGATATTCTGTGGGGAGTATCAAAGACAACAACTGCAGCATTAGAGCTGAGAATATCAATCAAAAACAATACAGTTTGGTGCATGAATTATTTCTTTTGTCTTGTATAAAAAAAAATTAAACAAATACCTATAATATCACATGTAAAGCAATAAATGATAAACTACACTATCTCAAAATCTATAATAAAAAATTAAGACTACACAGTAGACATGGAAATTAAAAGAGAAAAGTAAAAGTGACCAGTGAAATGCTTTGATAATATATGTTTCCAAACGCCAAACATTGTGTCAGTTAGCTGACTAACAACAAGCTAATAGCATTTAAACTGCCTTGGTAGGTGAAATAGCCTTATTTATGCTGGACTACATTAACCTTGCTCGGTACTTAATTTGTACCAATTTTAGATTTTAGCCCAGTATGAATGTTTCTTGTTTTAAGATGTTAATGCTTTGACACCAGTAAATACACTACCGCTCAAAAGTTTGGGATCACAGTGAAATGTTCTTGTTTTCAATGGAGTATCTTCTTCCTTAACACAACAATGAACTGACGGGTCTCTAAAGAAAGTTGTTTCTTTCTGGTCATTTTGATTCTGTCAGCAAACCATCAACTGCTGATCTTCAGATACTAAACTAACCTAGAATGTTGTTCTTCCTTTTATACTCACTTATTAGTAGAATGTTTTTCAGCTGTGCATCACAATTAAGCAAGAGTGTCTTAACAACCAATTAGTCCAATAACATCCTTAACTTGGATTGGCGGCCGTACCAGGAGATTTACTGATAATAGAACTATATGCAAAATAAGCCTCTATACAAAAATAGACTTTAATATAAACATTTTTATTCTTTAAAAATCATCTGATACACTTACATTCATTGAGAAATGGACAATATTGTTTGTGAATTGCATGAAAATTGCATGAATTATATGAAAATGTCAATTCTAAAGTGATCCTAAACTTTTGAGCAGTAGTGTATATATTTTATATATATATATATATATATATATATATATATATATATATATATATATATAATCTCCTCTCTACAAACTGTACAACAAAAAGCTTTTATGGAATTGCACATCTGTCATGTCTCGAGGACATAAACTTCAAGGCCATTACAATCATATCTGGGCTATATGTGGTTTATTTACACAGATTCCAGATTCCAGTATGAATTGGCCCATCAAACCTCCAGGGAATTACATTACATAACTCATTACAAACTGTGAACTAAACTAATTCAGCTTTAACAGTGCTATTGGCAGGCGTCCTCTTATGAAGATGTGGGAAAAGGCTCTTGTGGCTTTGCCTCTAATTATGAGGTCAGTGTTGTACAACGCACCTTTGACTCAATGCCAATCTTTATGAAAGAGCCAGTAATGGTGAGCAGGTCACTGATGATGAGGAGGATGTACCAGCCGTTAATGAACTCCATTCGGTCTCCCCAGGACACTCTACGGTTCAGGTTATCCTTAAAGAACTGCACAAACTCCTGCAGCACAAGAGAAGCAGAGAGGTTGTTTTGGGTGGTCAGTGTGTTGATATGCGGTTGTTATTGTAATATAGTGTGTATTATTTATAGTATATAAAGAAAACTTTGTGTCTCAAAACAAATGAAGTGACTTGTTTCATTTGAACAGTTTGATAGTATTGCTTTGCTCAAGAACAAGAATTTCTCCTACTTGCTGAAGGATGATTCCTCTGAGGATGGAGCGGCTACACAGCAGCAGAGACAATGCACACACCACTGCTACCATCACATCAAACCCTACCCGGGTATAGTTCTCCGCTACACAACAAGAGAAAAAGAGAGGTCATACCAGAAGGATCACAGGAACATCCTGTAGGAATATATCACATGATAGGTTTCAGGATATAGGGTACAATGGACAAAATCACATGAATGAACAATATAAAACAAAGGAAAAAGTCCTGCATATACACTTCAGTGAATACAGAAAAAAATCAGAACAAGCCAAAAATGTCAAAAACATATACAATAGTCCTAATAGTCTTAAAATTTTAAAATATATACATGTTGCCTTTATTTCTTTAAATGTGCATTTATTGTGAGACCAAGTATTCTCCACAGGACCTCTGACCAGCCGAAAACTATCAAAAACCATTTGTATTTTGAACTAGGCCCTTTTTATGGGAGTCCAGATTGACTTAAGTTTGGACCAACATGGTGGTTCATTTTTTTCTTTCAATACGGGCTTAGTCTTAATCCAGCTCTGGGAAAGCAGCCATTTATGTTTAAACACATCGTTAATTTAACCTAGATGAATACTGAGGGTGTAGGTGATGCAATAGTTCACTTTACATAATCTAACAATCAGGAGGAAATTTAACTAAAATCAATTATAGTCTCACCGTGGCCAGACACACTGGGGTCTTTGCATTCCTTAATAGAGACCTCATTATCCAGACCGATCTTCACCTTGCCACTGTGAGCCTTGTTGTCCAGCACTATCTGTTCAAACAGTCAGGAAACAACACTGATGATGACATATGTGCTTGACAGAATGGGCCAGGTTACCTGTTTACAGGTTCATATTAATTGAGTTTACTCAGTTTTCTCTACTCCCTACTCTCACTCACCCAACAAAGACCAACAAGCATCAACTTTCAGATGTTGGTTATTGAAAGAGTGTGAATGTGAGAAAACACCCTAGAACAATGTTAATGGAGGAAACAGAGAAACATTTTGGAACAGTGTACACAAAAAAGCACTTTCTAGAAAAGAGTGAATGAGGCAGAACCTTTCAGTAAAGAGTGTGAAGGGGCAGAGAATTCAAGAACAGTGAGAATGTAGAACATTCCTGAGCACTGTGGTATGTGGTAGAGCAATTTAAAGCAGTGGGGACAGGGTGGAACAGTGTGGGTGGGGCATGGCATTGTGCAACAAACTAGACTGGAAATCTAGAACTTTGTGAAAGAAAAAGAAAATTATAGAATATCCTAGATCAGCGTGAATGGAAAGAAAACATTCTAGAACAGTATGGATGGGGTAAGGCATTCTAGAAGAGTGTGGACGGGGTAGGGCATTCTAGAACAGTGTGGACGGGGTAGGGCATTCTAGAACATTGTGGACGGGGTAGGGCATTCTAGAACAATGTGGACGGGGTAGGGCATTCTAGAACATTGTGGACGGGGTAGGGCATTCTAGAACATTGTGGACGGGGTAGGGCATTCTAGAACAGCGTGGACGGGGTGGGGCATTCTAGAACAGTGCGAATGGGGTACGGCATTCTAGAACAGTGTGAATGGGGTACGGCATTCTAGAACGATGTTTACAGGGCAGGACATACTAGAACAGCAGAAATGGGGCAGTGCATTCTAGAACAGTATAAATGGGGCAGTGTATTCTAGAACGATGTGGAAGGGGCAGTGCATTCTAGAACAGTGCGACTGGGGTACGGCATTCTAGAACAGTGTGAATGGGGTACGGCATTCTAGAACGATGTTTACAGGGCAGGACATACTAGAACAGTAGAAATGGGGCAGTGCATTCTAGAACAGTAGAAATGGGGCAGTGCATTCTAGAACAGTAGAAATGGGGCAGGGCATTCTAGAACAGTAGAAATGGGGCAGTGCATTCTAGAACAGTAGAAATGGGGCAGTGCATTCTAGAACAGTAGAAATGGGGCAGTGCATTCTAGAACGGTGTAATTGGGGCAGGGCATTCTTTTTTTAATGCCCAAAACTTGTTTGTTGTAGAAAATGAAGGAACGTTATTCAGCCCAATTTATTTAGGACTCGCTCGTGGTGTTTTGCAGCCATTTTTCTGATATAATGAAAGATTCCAACATCTCTGCTTATACACCACCAGTCAGCACTGCTGACTGATCTTTGCCAAAGTTTCGCTTTAAGAAGATGTCCAAAGCAAAAGTGTTTTAGGTTGAGAAAAGTAATTTTCAGTGGAAGAGAAACATGTATGGAGTAATCTAATGAAAGACCCGACTAATACCCGGCGAAACCTCTCCTGAAAACGAAACTGGACAAAACAATTTATTTTTCACTACTCACTGTGATAACAAAAGTGTAGCAGTCGGGTATCTCATTGTTTATGATGGTCTGAAGATTAATAGCTTTCAGCTGAAACTGTATCGTCACATTGATGAGCCTGAGAAAGCCAGGGTTGAAAAAAGATGTAAAAAACCCCAAAAGGATAAATGCAACAGTATCAGTAGCTTTTCACAGTGCGGCGTGTCTCCACCAACAGATTTAAACTTACTTGTGAAATTTTAGAGTAAAGTTTTTGTAGTCACTTCCCACGGTTCCTGGAGGAGTGTCGAGTGGGGTAACCCCTACACAGTCTAGACATACAAATAGAAGGATAGATAGAAAAGAGAGAGAGAGAGAGAGAGAGAGAGAGAGAGAGAGAGAGAATTTTTAGAGTAGTAGGTCAATGTAGGGCTTGTGTCAACAGGAAAATAGCTTTTCTAAACAGGAAGTGGTACTTCTATACTTCTAAGAATAAGCCTACAGTATTCACGGCTGTACTTGGAAAGCAGTTTAAAACAGGGCTGTAAATTACTTCTCATAATAACACGATTTAATTATGATTTTTCACTAAATTATTCAGCTATCAAGAATTAAAGAAAAAAATTGATTCAGAATTATTTAAAGAAATATGAAAAAGAGGCTGTAGGAACTACTTACACAGCAGGGCTGTACAATACATCATACTTTTATCATTATAATCATTACAAAAAAATAAATGAACAAATAAAATGTTGAGGTAATGCAGACTGTTGCTCAGCCTTGCAGTTTTGAAATAAGGTTTCGTTTACTTTTGATTTCGTACAACAATAAATTGTGCTTTTGTAGTTGTTTGTATTTTGCTATTGGCGGCGAGAAGGTGCGGGTCAACATATCGATACATCCAGTCAGTCCTAAAAATATATCAGTTCCCATATCGGTATTGTGATATACAGCTTCACATCTTTTGGCAGTATCTACAAAATATCTTCAGTTTTTTTTGTTGTATTTTAGCCAAATTTTATGGCCAAAACAAACCAAAACAACACCTTAAACGCTGAACTGAAATCAGTAGAGTTAATGAAATGTGACAAACCAAACCAAACCAAACCAAAACAAACCAAAACAAAATGCTCTTTACTTTTAATGGACTGAATGTAATGTAATTTTTTTTTTACTTACGTAATAAGACAACACGTTAAACACTCAAAGATGCCGGGCTTGCAATACACAGGTATCTAGTTTAATTTCCACTAGTTTAATGGTTTAACATCTAATCATGCCATAAAACTAAGGGCTGTTTTCTCCAACGCAGATTAAGACCAGAGCAATAGATCTGAACTAAAATTCTCAATGACTGTAATTCACATATTTAACAATAAGACATTTTAGATGTGTCCAGAAAAATGATTTCATAATAACTAAGTCTCGTATTTGAAAAATGGCTCAAATCTCAAAAAAACTTGACAAATATTTATTAATAATATTAATATGAATCTAATAGTATATTGTATACAGTTGAATACGTTCTTACTATTCTCATATGATACATATAGTAAAACAAGTGAGTGTGCATTCCATCTTGTAGTAGAAAAAAACCCATCTGGTGGTATATTAATGAATAACAGTTATGAAGATCAAAGAGAGGAGCTGAAAAAGTCTTACCTGTCATAATGTGGGGGTCTATGAAGAAGGTGTCGTTGGCGGGGTCTATCCAGCCCTTTTTATAATACTGCTGGCAGAGAGACAGAGCGCTACCATTGACGCCCACTCCATACACGTAGGCATAGCGGCCCACGGTGGTTTCCGGCAGGGCTAGGTACTGAGGAAGGGGGTAAAAAGAGCAAAATAGGACCGAGAAATATCAGATAACCCCCAGAGTATTTTAAATCAGTATTTTTAGGCAGGTTGTTTTTGCGCTCTACATCAGGCAAATTGCTATAACAAGAAAAACAACTTTCGGAAACTGACGAGATAATAATCATGCAGGCTGGACGTAGTATCTCTTGTATCTCCTGTTGAGCCTACGTTCTTAAAAACCAGAAAGGTGCCAGTAAGGAGTGACGCCGTAGAAGAACCATAACAACCAGGCTTATAGTGAAGTAACAAAAACACAAACAAATAACAACAAAAACATGAGACAGTGATGGAAAGCACTGCTGCACTGTTTAGTTCAGATGCCTCTCAATGGTGAAACACGAACACAGTCCTCTGCAGCTTTTTCTATACGATTGCCACATCAGAAATACTTAATAAAGCAATATCTTTTAATGATAAACCTTTTCATCTCTGCTTTGGTAGATCCTGCTGAGATTTAAGGCTTTTTCTTCTCTTTAAATGACTTGCGTGATGATGATCACATCCACATGCTTACCATATTTTTTTTTTAACAAATCAAAAAAGTGTGTGTGTCAATACAGCAGATGAGCTCTAGAATTCAAAGCTTTAATTGTATGTTTAAATCTTTTAAATTTAATTTTCAAGTGCTCTTGTCTTTCCCAATAATACAATTACAACATCAGAAACAGCATAACGTTCATTTAAAAGCATATAAATTACTACAAAGGACCTACAAAAGCTGGGTTTCAGTGCATCACAGAGACAGACTTGATACTAGCTGGTTAAGTGTGATTAAATAGTCATTGAATATATAATAATAAAATCTGGAGAGTAAGTAAAGAACTGGCACACTCAGTATCGATGTTTCACTGACACTGAGTACCATATAACCTTTCTTTGCAGCTAGCAGCTGGAAAAAGAAGATCTAACTAATATACCTATAAGCAGTTTCCTGGTTTTCCCTTAAATAATATAATGATCATCACAACAGTCTCTGTGTTACATTGCCATTCTCACAGACAAACACACAATCACTATTTTTAACTAGTGAGACACATGACAGGTGGCCAAACCATCAAATCCGTAAGCCTACGAACCTAAAACAGCTTTAACACACCAGTTTAACCACAACAACACTTTAAACCTCACACGATCTAAATCAGCTCTGCACTATTCCCCGCACAACGACTCAAAACACCTTTAAAAATAGCTGAAGGGTGAAGTCTGCTACTGAAGAAGCTGTGAAACACGTGTTCAGTACTTTTGCATGAGGTAGCATTCAAAGTACAATTCCACCAGGATGCTCTCCCTGGAGTTCTGGGCTTTTAAACTCGGTATTAAGCTCCATCAAAAGCCCCTAACCTAAGTGCGAGCAGGTAGTCTTAGTCAGTATATATGCTGCTAATGGGACTGAGCGTCACTGGGGGAAACCAGTTTACTTCCTCTATTGCAGGTCAGCACAAGCAGCTCAAGAACGAAGAGCACCAAGTACATCAGCAATGTATTAAGTGGGAAGCTGGAAGATGGGGTGACACTCATTTGGAGGCAAAAGCACCTGGAGGTTAACTAGGGACCCCAAGTGGATTAAGTATGTATTTGACAGTGTACCAAGTGTCCTACAAACTGTTTCACTATAATCATTACCAGTGGGTAATTTTGGATTGTAAATAAAATGGTCCTATTTGCATTGTTCACTAGGGGTGTAAGAAAATCTTGAAATATTGAATATCAGGATATTATGTTTTCGATACTGTATCGATTCTCAAAAACACAGTATCTATACACAGATTTCTGGCTGACAGTGAATCATTGTTTGAATCATGTGTTTAAACCTCTGACCACTAGATGGCAGTGTTGTAATCCATTATCAGCTCCACTCCAACATTAACAAGCAGCACAAGGGCGCAATACTATTGAAATCATTGATAAACCTGTTCATACAGTGACGTGTTTTAATAATATTTTCTTGCAGTTTTGCAATATATCGTGATATATTGAATCGTGACCGCTGTATCACGAAACGTATTGTATCGCCAGGTTCTTCCAATACACAGCCCTATTGTTTGCATTGCAACTCTAGGTTTGTATCACCAGGACTGCCAAGAAATCTGAGTCTGAAAGTTTTGCATAATTGAATGACTGTATTTACACTTCAACATTTTCATAATAAAGAAACTCTGGAAAAAAACCTCTCTCTTTAAGGTAAAGGAGAAGCATAGCATAGAACTGCCCTTATTTACCAATATCTGCTCCTTCCTGATTAGCTCACTCAGACTAGCACAGAAATTCAGAGTTTGCTCAGATGATGGCACACAATGTATAATAAAATCTGAGCTGCTTATTAATGTATCCACTCATAAAGCTATTCCTCATACACCAAACATTGCTGAATATGTGAATGTTAGTGTTTACCTGCTCTATTGCGTAGTAGATGGAGTCGTAGACATCACTCTGTGTGTACACTGCCAGTGCGTCATACGCACCCTCGTAGCCTTTGAGGAACAGATGTTTAAATGAAGCCGTGTTCTCTTCTTTAAATGTCACAACCATCTGGTTACTAAGACCAAACAACACCAGCTAGAGAGAGAGAGAAAGCGAGAGAGAGAGAGAGAGAGAGAGAAAGCGAGAGAGAGAGAGAGAGAGAGAGAGAAAAACGAGAGTGCAAGGGAAGTATGCAGTCATTGTTATAAAAGACTGAGAGAATACATAGATCATATATAATGTAACAGTCAACGTGGTTCAGTGTCAAGGCTAAACTTACAGATATTAACAGAAATGAACGCAAAATCTTAGTCAACACATAAAAACATTAAACTAATAGCTAAAAAATGCTAATGTGACTAAATATAAATATAAAAAAAATGGGTCTTCATGTTCCTTTTAGCAAAGGCAACGGTTATATCTAAAACCATTTAAACACATAAATGTGTCTTCAGATGGTTATGGTTTATATGGTTCTTAGTCTTTATAAAAACCCTCAAAACCAGGGTTCAGCCCCTATCATAGAAGCTAGGGGTGGGCGATATGGTCCTAAAATAATATCACGATATTTTATGGTATTTTTGCGATAACGATACTCTTGGTGAAGTGACAAAACTTTGAATTTAAAAATATATTTCAAGAATACACTACTGCAATAAATTGAAAATTAAATTGTATTATTGCATACAATATAATATGGCACACCCCTAACTGAGATATTAAAAGATACAAGAATTTTCATCAGATTGTAACAGAAGTCAATGATCCAGAATGTCATGATACTAAATAATGCACTCCAAATAGCTCCATATATCCAGGACTGAAGTAAAGTGAATGATACTGGACAGATAAATCTGTCTCTAGTAGATATATAATGGGAAATTAGAAAAGTGTGAATTTTAAAAACAGTAAAAGTAGTACCTGGTGTGATAATTAGTGATGGGTGATATGGCACGATATTTCAGGGTATAATATCGTTCACGATATTCAAAAATGTCGGCGATATTATAGTGTACGATACGATATGGCACACCCCCATTAGAGGTTATACCAGTCTTTCTTTCAGTACTATACAGAACCCTTTCTTACTTCAAAGAGTCTGACCAGTAGCAGTTTCTTGACTGTGCAGCACTTTAATCATATACTACACTGACTGGTTTGGCTGCAGCAGCTCTCAAACAGGAGTTCAGTCATTTAAGTTATGCAACTTAAGCCCCTTTCTCCTCCCCCCTCTACTTTACTCCTAATAGGAAGCACACAGGAGCCTCGTCTTAATCACTGTCAAGAGGTTTCCATGAAAAATGGACAACGAGAAATCCTCAGAAGTTGTAGCGTTCCGAATATGACAATAGATATTACTAGTGAATAATAATTAGTGATGAGGGTAATTAGAAACAGTGAATAATTATAATTAATGATATCGCAACATCAGTACATTTAGTATGTTTTTAAATGTAGCACTGCTGCTTCTTTTTTCTCAGCTCCAACAGATCAGATTGCTGAATAAATATAAACATGTATTCTGAAAATGTCTTGAAGCCTCACAATATTATATTTTTGCCATTAACATCCACCTCTAATTAAAAGAGACTGATAAGCACACTGGCAGCACCGTTTTAAATTGAAACAGTTTTTTTCAGATTCCTCAATACTGCACTAAAATGCACCCTGGCTTAAGAAAATAAGCTGGGGATCAATCCTGTACCTGCACTGTGACTATAATGATCTTCATGAGCTGTAGGACCAGTTTAAATGGCTTCCGGCCTTTGGCATGGAACTTATCACAAGGGCTCATGAAGAAGTACTTCAGCTTCCTGCGCAAGGCTTCCTCTTCCTGGTCCACCGTCACCCAGGCTCCAGTCGCACTGGACAGACTGGGGTTGCTGTGGTCATTGTTGCAGTCATGAGAACCATAATGAGTCACTGGGGACAGCAACCGATCCCTTTCTGGAGAAGATAAGCAGAGCAGAACAGAGATACTGTAACTTTGTGATTTAATACAGATACGCATTAAAAATAATAATGAATCAACAGTAGAGAGAACCTGTTAACACTGTCCCAACAAGCCCATTCTGGTCCCCACCAGTTTTCATAAACCATGAGCCACGTTTCTTTTAGAGCGACTTCTTTATTTCACACCTCAGCTTCCAGTCAAGCAGGCCTAAAGGTGCTTAACAGCGCTGAAAGTAAATAAACCCTCGGGGACGTGAAGCAGGCATGGTTTCACATTATTCTGCCTCACCTGCCCTGCTAATGCATTTACAGCCTATTTGTATTGAGAGCAATGGAGTGAGGTTGGATGAAGGAGCCCTCCAACTGGCTTATTGGGACTGCATGTTCTTGTAGTTTTGTTTTGTACTGAACAGAACATGCAGACACAATACACATCACAATAAAGGGGTTATGATTAAATATATTGCGATTAGAGATGGAAAGATCGATCGGCTATGTATCCGTATTGGCCGATTTTTTATCAAAATATGTGATCGGACGATATTTCTCCAATTTAGATCCGATCCCGAGAGCCGATCAATGGCGTTAAACAAATGAGCTTAATTTCTGTATTTACAGCTAGTGTTTCAGCTCCCTGCAATTCCTATCTGAACCACTAGGTGGAAACACATACCTTTTTATTTTCCACAGACTGACTAAAGCGGGGGCCTCGCGAGAACAGTTTTCCTTTACGTTACGTTGCGTTGCATCCGTCTGGCAGCTTGTTGCCGTGTGTGACACAGACTCATCCAGAGCCTTTTTAAAATCTGTAAAATTGACCGTGTCTCGTTGGGGAACCAAGACAAAGACATTTAACACACTAATCTGATACGGTTTTTAGAGACACCCGCGGCTGAATACTGTGAGTATCAGCAAACAGCAGATCTAACACACACAGATAGAACAAAACAAATAACCCAGAACACCATACAGACCAGATCTGACCGGTACGAACAGAACAGCAGAAACTATTCAAAATCTACATTTAATGATTACAGATTGTTGTTTAAAATAACAGAGTCTGCATTTAATGACTGCAGTTTTACTGCATTTTTTTAATTCACTTTTTTCGTTTTAAATTAGGGGTCTAAATGTAATAATTGCAGTATTGGGGATATGTGTTTGATTTACTTTGTTTATTTACTGTTAATTTTGTTAAGAATATCATGCTGTTTCATATGAGCTGGTTAAAAATGGTAATAAACCAGTTTAGATCATGTTTTATGACTTGCTTGTGCTAAAATAACTACATGTAGCCCTGCCGTGCCGTATACTCCGCCCACTATCAGTATCGGCTATCGGCCAATCGTGCTGAAACGTGATCGGAATCAGCCTCAAAAACGCTGATCGTTCCATCTCTAATTGCGATATATTGTGGTGCTGTCAGTACGTTTATACACCGATCAGTCGTAACATTAAAACCACCTCATCGTATCTGCACTCACTGTCTATTTGATCAGCCACACTTACAATTCTACAATTACAGACTACTTCATCCATTCATTCCTGCTGTGTCTGGTCCAAACACTCCAACACAACACCAGTGTCACTGTAGTGCAGAGAATGACCCACCGCCCAAATAACACCTGCTCTGTGGTGGTCCTGATGGAGTCCTGACCATTAGAGAACAGGATGAAAGAGGGCTAACCAAGTATGTAGAGAAACAGATGAACTACAGTCTGTAACTGCTGAAGTGCTGAAGTGCTGTTAAATTGGACACTGAGTGCAGATACAAATAGGTGGTTTTGCTGTTTCTCCTTTTTGGTGTATATTGTGTTTTTTAAAATATAATGTTAGAAAAACTGTCTTAGTATAAAAACACACCAACATTTGTACATACATACAGCTCTGCTAATGCTAGCACGCTTACGTTAGTTGTTTATGAGTCTGATGGCTGTAGATTACAACACTGACACAAATCTTTGATAGTAAACTGTTGATTTAATAAACAATACCATGTTTTTGAAAATCAAAGTAATATCACAAAACATAATATTGCAATATTTGATATTTTCCATATTTTCAACAGATCAACAGCAGTTAAAAATAAAATGAAGCAAGAAAACGAGGCTGGTGATGTACTTGTAACATGGCATCTTTTTCTCATATACATACACTAGTGCATCATATATTGCATTAGAGATACTAGTTTTATTGGGATTATATTGTAGATATTATACACACAATTTTATATATATATATATATATATATATATATATATATATATATATATATATACCCAAACACACACACTTTTATATGTACTACAGTATATACACTGCAGTAATATAGGGGGATGAAATGTAATATCCAAATCAACTCATGGTGAAATCATGGTGAGAATACAGTGGATATTGTCAATCCTTACAAAACACTCATTCACAGATTTTAGGTATATTGTTTGCACGTTGTATCAAAGAAAATTTTAATATTGTGAAAATGTCACTTATGGCTGAATAGTTTCCTAAAGAATTTATTGGTGAGGTCAGAGATTCCCGCCCCCCTTGCACAGTCACATTCTGTAGCTGTTCTAATCCTAACCCAAAAACAAAAAATGTTCTGTCCCCCGAGGCACCAAGGTGACACAAAAAGTCTGTCTACGTGTCTATGAAAAGCTTTTATCCAATGTTTAAGACGATCCTTTTAGCAATACAGGGTGTAAAAGAAATTCGATTTTTTAGTATTATCTGAATTTCAATTACAACCAATACTCAGTTACAACCAATTGCTAATGTAGTGAATACAGGCCACCAACTTTAATACATTACCGGCTACTCTAGAGATACAGATATCACCACACATCTGTGGAGTTTCTTGGCCACACAACATAACTACTTTACAATGTAATAGGGATTTGTAACGGATGCAGTTGACAACACAATGTTATTGGTATTACACTACTACATATGTGCGACTGGTGGAGCAATCATGTGATATGGTTGCCTGCATTATTTTGAATATGTTCAACCAAAATCCAATGTTTGGCATATTCAGACTGCATCTATGTAGATTTTAATTATCCCAGTAATATCTTCAATGGTAAAGAAAAAAATTACATAACATGAAATTATTCAGTATAAGTGAAGTAGTTTAATCACCCCGTACCCCCCAAAAAAACAAACAAACAAACAAACAAAAGTGTTAAAAAGTTCTCCAAAGAAAAAAGTCGCAATGTTCATACATTCATTCGCCCCAGATACCTGCTCCTACTGCTACTGCTGTAAAACCTTTGAACTGTTTTGGCTGTTACCTGTTGTAGTAACCAATTTTGGGCATTTAAGCACAAGTGAGATATTTTGTGTTGAGGTTAATGTTGTTATGGGTGGCAGATTCACAATGAAGTAGACTAGTGATAGTTATCACTTGTAACTATGCTGCTGTCTATATAAAGTTCATGTTCAGATATCAGTAGATCTCTCAATGACTAAGCAATGTCAAGGCTAAGAGAACATTACTGAAAACACTAAAAGAATACAATTCCTGCATTCAAACCAGATATCAACCCAAGTCAACTGTTTTAAAATCAGAAAGAAACCAACTGCTTCAGTGACAGGACTTGCGTATCCGTTCTTTCAATTGTACTGAATTGAGAGTTTTGAGTTTAAAACACTGATAAAAATAGAACATAAAATATGAAATGTGCCATAAACTCTACACAGGCCACACTTCCCAATATCATAGTTTAGCAAATAAACACTAACAGTGAATTAAAATGTAAAGAAGTGTTTTCTGTAGAGGATCTACAAGGAAAAGTTACTTACAGTTACTCCAACAGTAGGAAATTTCACATTCGGAGAATCCTTAAACCTCTGCTAGAACACAAATATCGGCAGAGCAAACTGTCTCAAGCCTCGTTTCTAGAACATACTACACACTTTACCACTACAGCACTTCTCTGGCATATAAGGGCGCTGTAGAAAAAAAAAAAAACACACGCAAGAATTTGATTTTGTGTAAATTACGTCATGACAAATCGCAATAGTAAATGGCGAACGCCCGCAGACACGTCATCGTTAGAGAGAAACACTTTGCTATGGCTCGCTGAAGGCTGCGTACGTCCAACCTTCTACAAAGGCACTCTCAGGACAAAAGCGGCACTGAAAATACGCTCGGAATTCAAATTCGAGGTGAAATAAAGCAGAAATAAATCATTAGGGCAAGCAGCGAATACCCGCATGTACACACTGGCGTTGGACGGGGTGTTAAGAGCATGAGCATGGCTCATTAAAGGCGAAATAAATCACTGCCCGGGGTGACAGCAGCCGCTCTGGTCAAGAAGAGAAATGGAAGTGAAAGAGAACAGAAAGCGGAAAAGAAAATACAGCAAATCGGCCGGCAAAGCAAACAAGATTAAAGGTCGTGGAAAGGAACAACAGAGGGAGACGTGCTTATAGAGCGCTGAAGCAGATTGTAGTGACCAGATCACAAGTCCACTTGAGTCAGCAGAGTTTAGAGTGGTTGTTAAAACATGTACATCTAACAAGCATATATATAACGACACACAAAACTTCATATACAGCGGGATGTGTGTACTTCCTTATTTTCAATACAGGATTAAAAAAACAGCAACATGTCCCTTTGTTTTTGGTCAAAGACATTTGCCAAAATACTTTTTTCCACAATATCTGATAAAAACATAACATCTAAAATAGACAGAAACTGAAATATACCAAAAGTAGAAATGGTTTCAGGGCATAGAAGTGTTTCTTACACGTACTTTCAGTACTCTCTGTTTTTAACCATCCCAATTTACACCAGTGCCTTATAAAAAGGTCTAACTGTGTCTATGAAAGTTTTAATTCATTGTTTAAGGTGAGCCTTTCAGCAGTACGAGGAGTAGAAGAAATTAGATTTTTCAGTATTACCTGTATTGCATTTATAACCAATAATCAGTTACAACCAATTTCTAATGTAGTGAAAACAGGCCACCAACTTTAGATTGCCAGCTATCTAAAGGATAGCAACATGTCTTGCCCCTTTGTTTTTGATCAAAGTCCATTTGCCAAAACACTGTTTCCACAATATCTGATAAAAACAGACTTATATCTGTTTTTTTTTATATCTGCCAGTGCCTTATATCCCAAAATCTGTTCAGAGTTCCTAACCCATATAGTAAAATATTTATTTTACTATGAAGGCCTGGATATAGCTCAAGCAGCACAAGGATGCTGTTGTAAATGCTATTGTGAACATATTCATATAGTGGTGTGGTGCTTTAAATATTGCAATATATCATTGAACGCTGTATTACGATACGTACACTGTAAAAAATTTCACTGTAAATTAACAGTAAAACACTGGCAGCAGAGACGGCAGTATTGTATTGTTACTTTACAGTGTACTGTAATTTATTTTAACAGTATTGTACTGTAAATTGAATTAGAGTATATGACAGTAAAATAACTGTGTATTTATAGAACTAACCAACTAGCCAGCCAGCTAGCTAGCTAACTAGCTAACACCGTTCAAGCTACAGTTTTTTGCTAAATTCACTAAATGAAACAGACCTTACTAACAACATCCTATATCTATCCTATATACCCTTCAGATGCGTATTGGTAGATTTCTAAATGTCGAAGCTAGAAGGAATAACATTATCGAGAACCCTTAAAGAAAAAGACTCCTGCATTTAAAAAGCATGTCAACACGTCAACTTTTTTTTTTTTTTTTTTTTTTTTTTAATCAGAAAGATCACAAAACCAACTGCTTCGGTGACATGACTTGCGTATCTGTTTCTTGGAAGATTCTCTGGCATCTTGCCTCGAAACATGTCGTGTCGACAGGACAAAAATCTTGTAAAGATGGACAGACTCTGAGCGAACGATGTTGATCTTGTAGAAAATCAGAGGATGCGGGTCTATTTAGGCTGCACGGAGCCACCATGTCTAAAACGGAGCGATAGAGTCAATCAAACAGGGTTAAATATGTGAAAAAATCTGATCCGTCCAGCTTGTTGGGCAGTGAGGTAAGTCTGTGGACACTACCACACACGCTCCAGCTGTCAGACAGAGATGCAGAAGTGTAACAATCACTCTTATCCAAAGTGTAATCTAGAGCATGCACTCTGTACCAACACTGTACACATCACACCCATGCACAAAACAACACAGACACCCACACGCAAGAGTGTGTTTAGCGTTAAGCAGTGTGTTAGACTGGTTTATAGCAAAGACTCATCAAAAAAAACCACATTTACACATTACACCCAAATATAATGGTCATCTGAAGCTTCTTGAGTTTTCCACTGGAGCTATAAGTCTTCGACAGACTTAATTAATTAATAATATTGAATTTGATGTTATGGTTTGGGCTTTCAGACAACAGGCTCAGGCTGGATTTGGGCTTAAAACTTCAGGCTTGATTAAAGTTACAAGCCAAACCGCACTCTCACTTTCTCTTTATGCACCCAGCCCAGGCCTATATGTTTACAGTACACAGGCTGTTTCTGGACACGGTGGTCAGAAAACGGACCCACACAGCTTCTAGGTCACTGTGGCCGAAAGCTTTGTTTTGTTTTTAAGTATGTTTTGTTGTTTAAAATTTCAGGGGAGCAAAAGCTCAAAGGACTGATGTTGACAGATGACAACTACAGGTTGGGCCACTTGAGGTTCAACCAATAGCTGCATATTTAAGTAACTGAACTGCAAATCTCTCCAACTTTCAAGAATAATGCACCTGTAAAGACCTCCCACTCTTAATTGCCACTCGGAAACATCTCACTTCTCAGAGCTGGGATTCCATAATGTCTCCAACATACCAGTGCACCAGAATTTCCAGTCATTTTAATAGTGCTATTAACAGTTTTAACCTTTTTTATAGGGGTGTGTCATATCGTATCGTACACAATAATATCGGCAACATTTTTTAATATCGTGAATAATATTATACCCTGATATTATCACCCATCCCTAATTATCACATCAGGGTACTACTTTTTTTTTTTTTTACTGTTTTTAGCAAAAGAAAAATTCACACTTTTCTCATTTCCCATTCTATATCTACTAGAGACAGATTTAATCAGTCCAGTATCATTCATTTTACTAAAGTCCTGGATATATGGAGATATTTGGAGTGCATTATTTAATATTGTGACATTCTGGATCATTGACTTCTGTTAAATCTGATTAAAATTCTTGTATTTTTTAATATCTTAGTTAGGGGTGTGCCATATCATATCGTAAGCAATAATAAAATTAAATTTTCATTTTGTTGCAGTAGTGTATTCTTGATTTTTTTTTTTTTACTCAATGATTTGTCATATCGCCAAGAGTATCGTTATCGCAAAAATACCATGAAATATCATGATATTATTGTAGGGCCATATCGCCCACCCCTACTTTTTTGTTAGAAATGTGTGTTTATTTGTGTACAATATGCTTTAAATGAATAAATACAGGGAGATACTTGGATGACCGAGAGATTAAGTCACTCTGTTCACACTGGAACTTTGTCATGCTCACACAGCAGCCGAATAAGCACTTGCTTATTGCTAACATCCACGGTTGTTTCCAACCTCAGACAGCTGAAACTGCAAAAACTGAGGTGGAAAGTAGGGAGCTGGAAAAAAAACGAGTTTGCAGTTGACATGAATACAGTCGCTGAGACCAAAGTGTGCAGTGTAAACGTTTTGGACATTCATATAAATACAACATGGTTTCCACACACATGCGTGACCTGGTAACATAATAAACGGCTCAACAGACGGCAGGAAAAAAGGAAGGAAAGTTTGTCAAAAACAAGACACCTTTGCATCACATGAAACCCTGGTGTATCACATAAAGCTCATCACATGAGCTCATCATGCCATAACAAATCGCAATGAAACTGTGCAAATGCAATAAAAGGCAGCAACAAGAGGCCACTGTGCAGCAGCGCTGGATCTACAGCTAATCTAGAATGAGCACTGAGTAAGCTTATTTCGAACCCTCACTGACTAGAACTGGAACTACTTCCAGAAACACCAACCTGGTCTTGGAATGTGTTCCACCACCTGTCTAGAAATCGCAGTAGGAGTAATATCCAAAATAAATAAATAAATGTTGGTAAAGCGGTCCTGTTGCTTGGCCTTTACTCCACAGCAGTGTGTTTAATTAGAATTTAGCAAGGTCTTCCTTTTTATACAGCTGGTCAGGGTCATGGGGGGGGGGGGGGGTCTGAAGCCAATCCCAGCAACATGGGGCAAAGGCAGGATACACCATGGATAGTTCACAAGTCCATCACATGGCCAACACACACTCACACCTATGGCCAATGTAGAGTGAGTGATCAACCTAACATGCATCTGTTTGGACTGTGGGAGGAAACCAAAGTACCCGGAGGAAACCAACTCAAGCACGGGGAGAACATACACACTCCACACAGAACTGCCCGGACTGGGCATCCAACCCAGATGGCCTTGCTGTGAGGCAACAGTGCTAACCACTACACCACCGTGCCGCCTCAGTAAGGTCCAGTCAGAGGAAATTTCCTCAGGCCAAGGTCTGAACCATCATCATTTCTAACTTGTGTTATGATTCAGTGGCATATACTGTTTACTGAAGTAGCCTAGTAACAGAATCTTATGCACCTTTGGTGATCTTACAGCGCACGTGATTGGTCTGTGAGTTTACTGCACCACAAAGCCCGTATACCGTAAAGACACTGTTAGAATTGAATCCTCCTCAATAGTTTATTGGTTTGGGTCCGCACAGGACAACGTCTGGGTCCGGACCCGGACTGCAGTCCGCCTATTAGTGACCTCTACTCTGCACTGTCCACCGTGATGAAGCAGTTTAGAACAAACCCTGACCAACAGTAAATGTAAACGAGGGGCCAGTTTTGTAAAGTGAGAAGTGAAATATGAAGCTACTCAAGGTGATGAAATGTTAACATTACTCTACTTTGAGTGTTTTATAGGTTGTTATAGGAACACAAAACAACTGCTTACAATATAAAAATATATTTAGACATGTGAACATCAACCAATGTACCGTGAAGATGTATTCACATGTTAGCAGAAAACAGACGAGGGCAAACTGGACATGGTTTTCAAAGGAGCCGCAATGGAGACCACTTTCACCACAAGTGCCAACAGTCCGCAGGCCACAGGCCGCAGCGGAAAGTAAAGCGCTCCGTCAAGAATAGCATTTCCCAACTTCTGCTATTGATTGCAGCCGTAAAATAAACTGGATTTAGATTTTTTATTTTAATTTTGGAGCATCGGACGCGAAACGTCTCTTTGTTGAATTCCAGACAAACCCAGTATTACACACAAGAAATACAGAGGTAGTGGCGACATACGATATATATCTCTATATTTTAGCTGATTGGCGATATACGATATATATCTCTATGTTTTAGCTGATTGGCGATATACAATATATATCTCTATATGTTTTAGCTGATTGGCGGTACACGATATATAACTCTATATGTTTTAGCTGATTGGCGATATACGATATATAACTATGTTTTAGCTGATTGGCGGTATACGATATATATCTCTATATGTTTTAGCTGATTGGCGATATACGATATATATCTCTATATGTTTTAGCTGATTGGCGGTATACGATATATATCTCTATATGTTTTAGCTGATTGGCGATATACGATATATAACTATGTTTTAGCTGATTGGCGATATACGATATATAACTCTATATGTTTTAGCTGATTGGCGATATACGATATATATCTCTATATGTTTTAGCTGATTGGCGGTATACGATATATATCTCTATATGTTTTAGCTGATTGGCGGTACACGATATATAACTATATGTTTTAGCTGATTGGCAATATACGATATATATCTCTATATGTTTTAGCTGATTGGCGATATACGATATATATCTCTATATGTTTTAGCTGATTGGCGATATACGATATATAACTATGTTTTAGCTGATTGGCGATATACGATATATATCTCTATATGTTTTAGCTGATTGGCGATATACGATATATAACTATAATTTAGCTGATTGGCGATATACGATATATATCTCTAAATGTTTTAGCTGATTGGCGATATACGATATATATCTCTATATGTTTTAGCTGATTGGCGGTATACGATATATATCTCTATATGTTTTAGCTGATTGGCAGTATACGATATATAACTCTATATGTTTTAGCTGAATGGCGATATACGATATATAACTATGTTTTAGCTGATTGGCGGTATACGATATATATCTCTATATGTTTTAGCTGATTGGCGATATACGATATATATCTCTATGTTTTAGCTGATTGGCGGTATACGATATATAACTATGTTTTAGCTGATTGGCGATATACGATATATAACTATGTTTTAGCTGATTGGCGATATACGATATATATCTCTATATGTTTTAGCTAATTGGCGGTATACGATATATAACTATGTTTTAGCTGATTGGCGATATACGATATATATCTCTATATATTTTAGCTGATTGGCGATATACGATATATATCTCAATATGTTTTAGCTGATTGGCGACATACGATATATATCTCTATATGTTTTAGCTGATTGGCGATATACGATATATATCTCAATATGTTTTAGCTGATTGGCGACATACGATATATATCTCTATATGTTTTAGCTGATTGGCGATATACGATATATATCTCTATATGTTTTAGCTGATTGGCGGTATACGATATATATCTCTATATGTTTTAGCTGATTGGCGTACAGATATATAACTATATATAGTGCTGATATAATACGATATATATCTCTATATGTTTTAGCTGATTGGCGATATACGATATATAACTATGTTTTAGCTGATTGGCGATATACGATATATATCTCTATATGTTTTAGCTGATTGGCGATATACGATATATATCTCTATATGTTTTAGCTGATTGGCGATATACGATATATAACTATGTTTTAGCTGATTGGCGATATACGATATATAACTCTATATGTTTTAGCTGATTGGCGATATACGATATATATCTCTATATGTTTTAGCTGATTGGCGGTATACGATATATAACTATGTTTTAGCTGATTGGCGATATACGATATATAACTATGTTTTAGCTGATTGGCGATATACAATATATATCTCTAAATGTTTTAGCTGATTGGCGTATACGATATATATCTCTATATGTTTTAGCTGATTGGCGTATACGATATATAACTATATGTTTTAGCTGATTGGCGATATACGATATATAACTCTATATGTTTTAGCTGATTGGCGACATACGATATATATCTCTATATGTTTTAGCTGATTGGCGATATACGATATATCTCATATGTTTTAGCTGATTGGCGGTATACGATATATAACTATGTTTTAGCTGATTGGCGATATACGATATATATCTCTATATGTTTTAGCTGATTGGCGATATACGATATATAACTATGTTTTAGCTGATTGGCGATATACGATATATAACTATGTTTTAGCTGATTGGCGATATACGATATATAACTATGTTTTAGCTGATTGGCGATATACGATATATAACTATGTTTTAGCTGATTGGCGATATACGATATATATCTCTAAATGTTTTAGCTGATTGGCAGTATACGATATATAACTATGTTTTAGCTGATTGGCGATATACGATATATATCTCTATATGTTTTAGCTGAATGGCAGTATACGATATATATCTCTCTATGTTTTAGCTGATTGGCGATATACGATATATATCTCATCTATGTTTTAGCTGATTGGCGATACGATATATATCTCTTATGTTTTAGCTGATTGGCGATATACGATATATATCTAATGTTTTAGCTGATTGGCGATACGATATATAACTATATATGTTTTAGCTGATTGGCAGTATACGATATATAACTATATGTTTTAGCTGATTGGCGATATACGATATATATCTCTATATGTTTTAGCTGATTGGCGATATACGATATATAACTATGTTTTAGCTGATTGGCGATATACGATATATATCTCTATATGTTTTAGCTGATTGGCGATATACGATATATCTATATGTTTTAGCTGATTGGCGATATACGATATATATCTCTATATGTTTTAGCTGATTGGCGATATACGATATATATCTCTATATGTTTTAGCTGATTGGCGGTATACGATATATATCTCTATATGTTTTAGCTGATTGGAGGTACACGATATATAACTATATGTTTTAGCTGATTGGCGATATACGATATATATCTCTATATGTTTTAGCTGATTGGCGATATACGATATATAACTATGTTTTAGCTGATTGGCGATATACGATATATAACTATATTTAGCTGATTGGCGATATACGATATATATCTCTAATGTTTTAGCTGATTGGCGATATACGATATATATCTATATGTTTTAGCTGATTGGCGTATACGATATATCTCTATGTTTTAGCTGATTGGCAGTATACGATATATAACTCTATATGTTTTAGCTGATTGGCGATATACGATATATATCTATGTTTTAGCTGATTGGCGTATACGATATATATCTCTATGTTTTAGCTGATTGGCGATATACGATATATATCTCTTTATGTTTTAGCTGATTGGCGATATACGATATATAACTATGTTTTAGCTGATTGGCGATATACGATATATAACTATGTTTTAGCTGATTGGCGATATACGATATATATCTCTATATGTTTTAGCTGATTGGCGGTATACGATATATAACTATGTTTTAGCTGATTGGCGATATACGATATATATCTCTATATATTTTAGCTGATTGGCGATATATGATATATATCTCTATATGTTTTAGCTGATTGGCGACATACGATATATATCTCTATATGTTTTAGCTGATTGGCGATATACGATATATATCTCTATATGTTTTAGCTGATTGGCGGTATACGATATATAACTATATGTTTTAGCTGATTGGCGGTATACGATATATATCTCTATATGTTTTAGCTGATTGGCGGTATACGATATATATCTCTATATGTTTTAGCTGATTGGCGGTACACGATATATAACTATATGTTTTAGCTGATTGGCAATATACGATATATATCTCTATATGTTTTAGCTGATTGGCGATATACGATATATATCTCTATATGTTTTAGCTGATTGGCGATATACGATATATACTATGTTTTAGCTGATTGGCGATATACGATATATATCTCTATATGTTTTAGCTGATTGGCGATATACGATATATATCTATATGTTTTAGCTGATTGGCGATATACGATATATATCTCTATATGTTTTAGCTGATTGGCGATATACGATATATAACTATGTTTTAGCTGATTGGCGATATACGATATATATCTCTATATGTTTTAGCTGATTGGCGGTATACGATATATATCTCTATATGTTTTAGCTGATTGGCGGTATACGATATATATCTCTATATGTTTTAGCTGATTGGCGGTATACGATATATAACTATATGTTTTAGCTGATTGGCGGTATACGATATATAACTCTATATGTTTTAGCTGATTGGCGACATACGATATATATCTCTATATGTTTTAGCTGATTGGCGATATACGATATATATCTCAATATGTTTTAGCTGAATGGCGATATACGATATATAACTATATGTTTTAGCTGATTGGCGGTATACGATATATATCTCTATATGTTTTAGCTGATTGGCGGTACACGATATATAACTATGTTTTAGCTGATTGGCGATATACGATATATATCTCTTTATGTTTTAGCTGATTGGCGATATACGATATATAACTATGTTTTAGCTGATTGGCGATATACGATATATATCTCTATATGTTTTAGCTGATTGGCGGTATACGATATATAACTATGTTTTAGCTGATTGGCGGTATACAATATATATCTCTATATGTTTTAGCTGATTGGCGGTATACAATATATATCTCTATATGTTTTAGCTGATTGGCGGTATACGATATATAACTATATGTTTTAGCTGATTGGCGATATACGATATATATCTCTATATGTTTTAGCTGAATGGCTGTATACGATATATATCTCTATATGTTTTAGCTGAATGGCGATATACGATATATATCTCTATATGTTTTAGCTGAATGGCTGTATACGATATATATCTCTATATGTTATAGCTGATTGGCGGTATACGATATATATCTCTATATGTTTTAGCTGAATGGCAGTATACGATATATAACTATATGTTTTAGCTGATTGGCGGTATACGATATATATCTCTATATGTTTTAGCTGAATGGCAGTATACGATATATATCTCTATATGTTTTAGCTGAATGGCAGTATACGATATATAACTCTATATGTTTTAGCTGAATGGCGATATACGATATATAACTATGTTTTAGCTGATTGGCGACATACGATATATATCTCTATATGTTTTAGCTGATTGGCGGTATACGATATATAACTATATGTTTTAGCTGATTGGCGATATACGATATATATCTCTATATGTTTTAGCTGATTGGCGGTATACGATATATATCTCTATATGTTTTAGCTGATTGGCGGTATACGATATATAACTATGTTTTAGCTGATTGGCGATATACGATATATATCTCTATATGTTTTAGCTGATTGGCGGTATACGATATATAACTATATGTTTTAGCTGATTGGCGGTATACGATATATAACTCTATATGTTTTAGCTGATTGGCGACATACGATATATATCTCTATATGTTTTAGCTGATTGGCGATATACGATATATATCTCTATATGTTTTAGCTGATTGGCGGTATACGATATATAACTATGTTTTAGCTGATTGGCGATATACGATATATATCTCTATATGTTTTAGCTGATTGGCGGTATACGATATATAACTATATGTTTTAGCTGATTGGCGGTACACGATATATAACTCTATATGTTTTAGCTGATTGGCGATATACGATATATATCTCTATATGTTTTAGCTGATTGGCGGTATACGATATATAACTATATGTTTTAGCTGATTGGCGATATACAATATATATATCTCTATATGTTTTAGCTGATTGGCGGTATACGATATATAACTATATGTTTTAGCTGATTGGCGGTATACGATATATAACTCTATATATTTTAGCTGAATGGCGATATACGATATATATCTCTATATGTTTTAGCTGATTGGCGACATACGATATATATCTCTATATGTTTTAGCTGATTGGCGATATACGATATATCTCTATATGTTTTAGCTGATTGGCGGTATACGATATATAACTATGTTTTAGCTGATTGGCGATATACGATATATATCTCTATATGTTTTAGCTGATTGGCGGTATACGATACATAACTATATGTTTTAGCTGATTGGCGGTACACGATATATAACTCTATATGTTTTAGCTGATTGGCGATATACGATATATATCTCTATATGTTTTAGCTGATTGGCGGTATACGATATATAACTATATGTTTTAGCTGATTGGCGATATACAATATATCTCTATATGTTTTAGCTGATTGGCGGTATACGATATATAACTATATGTTTTAGCTGATTGGCGGTATACGATATATAACTCTATATATTTTAGCTGAATGGCGATATACGATATATATCTCTATATGTTTTAGCTGAATGGCAGTATACGATATATATCTCGATATTTTTTCTTCCCATAAGGTGATAACAAAAAGGCACTTCTGCATCAAAGCTACACGTTCCAAATGTCACACAGGCACTTCTGACTAAGGCTGGGTATTATTTTAAATTTTTTGAAAGCAATACCATACCTTTTTTCTGATTTGCAACAAAAAATACTGAAATTTATGTATTTATTAAACAGAAAACAGAGTCAGTCTCATACTGTCACCATAAGAGGCTACCTTTTTATTTTTTATCTTTTTATTTGGATCTTGTTCAAACAATGAGCATCTTCGTGCTGCTTTATTAAGAACAAACATTAGCATTACTTATGCTTAAACTATAAACCTACGCAGTACTGTAAGAATAAAATTGGTTACTGCTCTGTGGCGTTCATCCCTTCTCTGAGCCGACAACCTCAGCTTTTCTGCTACAGTGAAAGGGGTTGCTTCTCCGTGAAATCGTTACGCAAGTAACTGTTAGTTAATGTCATACTTACAGTACACGAGCGATACCTAAAACCGTTACAAGCGTGTTCATACGGTAACTGAACTTTAACCATGTTACTTTTAGGGGTGTGAGAAAATATCAAAAATATCAAATATCGGGATATTATGTTTGGTGATACTGTATCGATTCTCAAACACAGTATCGATACACAGATTCCTGGAAGACAGTGAATCATTGTGTATTGTCTTTAAACCTCTGACAACTAGATGGCAGTGTTGTAATCCATTTTCAGCTCCACTTCAACATTAACAAGCAGCACAAGAGCGCAATGCTATAGTAAGCATACACCTGTTCATATAGTGGTGTGTTTTAATAGTAGGATTTGAAAAATTGCAATATATATCTTTGCCTGCATCGCAATATATCGTGATATATTGAATCGTGACTGCTGTATCACGATACGTATTGTATCGCCAGGTTCTTGCTAATACACAGCCCTAGTTACTTTCTGGTACTCTGTACTACTGAGACGTTTCAGTCGGTACCTTTTTGCTATTGAACTGAGATACCCAGCCCTACTTTCAACAGGCATCCTTCTTGGCTTCTTTCATGTCTGTATCCGTCTCCATGCTGTTGCTGCCTGCTTTTACGGGTGAAGCGGTGGGGAGGGGTATGTTTTGTGAGGGAGAGAGGCGGGGCCATGTAAAGTTGAGACAAACTGGGAGAGAGAGAAAGGTGAACTGGTGGATCTACAAGTAACTGCAGCGGAACACAGACTATATCGATATAAACGATATTTTTGCATCTTATATCTTATAAAAATATATTGATACTTCTTAAAAACTCGATATATTGCCCAGCCCTACACCGGATCATAATTTCCATTTGCAATAACCCCCCCATTGAAAATATCTATAATTATCATGAGGTTATGATGTTTTGTCATATCACCCACAATGAGACACCACTGGGGCAACAGCAACAACAGCAATGCGGTCACTCATGAGTGCCTCTTCAAAAAGTGGCAACAAGCGACAAGTAAGCCAAGTTCAGAGTACACAGTTCTTTGATTTGAGCACGAGGTCAACGGGTAATCCAGACTCCAGCCAGTCAAGCGAAACAAAAGAACCATTCACTGGGTATTGTGTGTTATGTAGGACGAGCCAGGCGGCTTACGCTGACTAAACGGTGTTAGCAGCAAACGCACTGATGGGAAATTTCCAACAATCTCAAAATGGGTTATATTTAGCTGTATTCAGCTCACCAGCCAAACCCCCGTGATCACCCTAACATCAGAGATTTAGACTGACCACTGGCTGGCATGGCGGGACTGTGTCATTAGATGACTCTGCAAAGCGACGCAAACATGACTGAGTCACTTGTTTGGATCTGCATTCAACAATTACTTGCTTTGGTAAGAAAAAACTCTTGTGCCATGATGTCTGGAGTGTTTTTCTGCATGGCTCAGATATTTTGCAAGCCCTCAGAACATGCTGAGTCTCGGTCTTCATCAAATTCTTAGATGTAAAAAAAAAGGGGGGCTGATAAACCAGTGATGGACTGATACTTAGCAAATAGCAGAGGCTACGGGTGAGCCTAACTTCTTTTTAACCCCATTTACACCCCAGTTTAATGTGACTAGTATCTGGATTGTATTCAGATCAGACTTTAATCACATGCATGCACACTTGGTAGTCAAATGCATCTCCATATAGTTTGACTGAAATCTAATTGGAGCGTGAGAAAGAATATGCAAATATGTTCGTTACATGGCAACAAATTACAAAATCTTAGTCGTTCAGGCTTTTATTTGTCTTGCACAGTAGCGTCAGTCCAGCTGTCCAGCTGTGTGTTCATGTGTTTATCTTCCTAGCAGACAGGGATCACGTGATGTACTGCATGGGGAGGAGTTTGGGTTGTACTGGGAGATGTTTTGGTTGATGAATGAGTCTTGGAGAGACGGATGAGTTTACATTGATATAAAACCTGCGGCTTAAACGTGTCTCAGACCACTTCCTGAAGCAGTTAAGTAATCAGCTTTGCATCTGTTTTAAACAGAGATAAACTGATTAGCGTTTTTGAGGCCGATTTCGATCGCCAATCACCTTTCAGCGCGATCAGCCGATAGCCAATACCAATAGAGGACGGGGTATATGCCATGGCAGGGCTAAATGGAGTTATTATTATTATTTTTAACAAGCTCATGTGAAACAGAATAATATTTTTAACAAAATTATTAGTAAATAAACAAAGTAAATCAAACACATATCCCCAACACTGCAATCATTCAATTTAGACTCTTAATTTAAAACTAAAAAAGCTAATTGAATAAATACAATAAAAACTGCAGTCATTAAACACAGGCTCTGTTATTTTAAATGACAATCTGTAATCATTAAATGTAGATTTTGAATAGTTGCTGCTGTTCTGTTCGTACCGGTCAGATCTGGTCTGTATGGTGTTCTGGGTTATTTGTTTTGTTCTAGCTGTGCGTGCTAGCTCTGCTGTTTGCTGATACTCACAGTATTCAGTCGCGGGTGTCTCTAAAAAACGTATCAGATTAGTGTGTTAAATGTCTTTGTCTTGGTTTCCCAACGAGACACGGTTAATTTTACAGATTTTAAAACGCTCTGGATAAGTCTGCGTCACACACGGCAACAAGCTGCCAGACGGACGCAACGCAACGCAAAGGAGGCGTGCTGCTTTAGTCAGTCTGTGGAAAATGAAAGGGTATATGTTTCCACCTAGTGGTTCAGATAGGAATTGCAAGGAGCTGGCCGGAGGGGGTTTCAATGAAACGCTAGCTGGAAATACAGAAATTAGGCTCATTTGTTTAACACCATTGATCGGCTTTCGGGATCGGCTAAATTGGAGAAATATCGGCCGATCACCGATCACATATTTTGATTAAAAATCGGCCGATACCGATACATAGCCGATCAGTCTTTCCATCTCTAGTTTTAAAGGGTCCTGGGTGTGTGGACACTTGCATTCTGGTGTGTTTACGCCTACATTTTATTTAGGATTGTATTCACATACAATCCTGATACTCCAGACGTGCACAGTGACCTGGGTCATTCTGCAGGTTCATGGCTACTTTCACATCACAAGCCTCATTAATCAATTCTCATGTTCTGCTCAGATCAGATTCGGCTATCTTGGCCGTTCACATTCATAAATGTAAGTGGCCTGCATCGGTATGTCCCTCTAACAAATTGATATATTTATGAAGTCACATGCACTGCAGACACATTAGATTGCGGCTGTGCTTCAAACACTACTTGATTTTGTTAGGCTCCTTCCAGCTTCACCCAAATTGATCTAAGCACTAAGCGCGTGCATGCAGGCAAAAAGAAGCATGGAATCCGATCTAAGCAGTCACATTCATGGCTCATACCAACAAATTGAACACATATCAGATCTACGACCAAGTATGAAAGTGACTCCAATCTGATTCTAAAGCGATTGGATTTGGCCACACAGGCCCTACTGTCCTGAGAACAGATCAGATGTCTCACATAAAGGCAAAATATGTATGAACAACATGTATGTCCATTTTTAGCTGCTACATCATTTGAACACAAATTTGTCCTGAACTGGACTAAACCGTCTATTAGCCTTTCCAAACCAAACTGGAGGCAGTCATTTGGCGCAAGGCTTTCAAAACCATTCCAACCTAATGATCTACAATCGTTTGCAATGATTCTTAAAACACTGCCATTAGTAACACTAAATGATCAATGATCTAAATGAACAAGCGTCAACAACTTCTAGCTTTTAACTAGAGATGGGACCGATCCGATACAATATCAGTATTGGGGCCGATATTGACGTAGTTTAACCCACTTCCGATCCACTTACCGATCTATTTTCCAGTCCACAGCTTGAGCTGGATAAACGCGTTTCGTTCAGTCTGCAGCTGGCTGAAAAATGTCCGTTGTGTGGAGATTTTTCTCTTTAGAAACGCCGAACAGCAAAAAGGCTACATGTAGTATTTGGAAGGTGGATGTCCCGAGGGGTGGAATAATAATAATAAACTAAAGAGCCTTTATATCGGTATTTGTATCGGTATCGGCAGTTATATATCGGTATCGGATCGGAACTGAAAAACACTGGATCGGCCCATCACTACTTTTAACTAGCTGTACAGCTATCAGTGCTCCAGAGCGCAACCGCTGAAGACCAGGGCAGTAGTAGCAGAGCCGGAACGACCGGAGCTCTTTAACCAATCCTGCTTTAGAGTGAGGATAGGACCGCCCACCTCATTAACATACAGACGGAGAAACACAGAATTAAATAAATGTGAAAATACAGAAATAATTATATACATAAGTGTAAAAAATAAATAAGTGTAGAAGTGTGAAATTTATTTATATATTAAATTATTTATTTGTGCATTTATTTATTCATTCATTTAATCATTTATTTGTACATTAATTTATTTATTACTCAGACTCGCTATCAGTTTTGCTGGAAACGCTCAACTTGCTTTCTAAAGTTAGCCTTTTATTTGAATTCCCCGTTCCACCTTAAATGATGCAGCAGAACTGGAATATGAAGCCTGAGGCGCCAGAACGTAAACACTGCACCATTTAAGGTGGAACAGAGAATTCCAATAACCAGACTATAACCAATGCACCATTTAAGGTGGAACAGAGAATTCCAATAACCTGAATATAACCACTGCACCATTTAAGGTGGAACAGAGAATTCCAATAACCAGACTATAACCACTGCACCATTTAAGGTGGAACAGAGAATTCCAATAACCAGACTATAACCACTGCACCATTTAAGGTGGAACAGAGAATTCTAATAACTAGAATATAACCACTGCACCATTTAAGGTGGAACAGAGAATTCCAATAACTAGAATATAACCACTGCACCATTTAAGGTGGAACAGAGAATTCTAATAACTAGAATATAACCGCTGCATCACTTAAGGTGGAACAGAGAATTCCAATCACCAGACTATAACCACTGCACCATTTAAGGTGGAACAGATAATTCCAATCACCAGACTATAACCACTGCACCATTTAAGGTGGAACAGAGAATTTTAATCACCAGAATATAACCACTGCACCATTTAAGGTGGAACAGAGAATTCCAATAACTAGAATATAACCACTCAACCATTTAAGGTGGAACAGAGAATTCAAATAACCAGAAGGTAACCACTGCACCATTTAAGGTGGAACAGAGAATTCCAATAACCAGAAGGTAACCACTGCACCATTTAAGGTGGAACAGAGAATTTTAATAACCAGAATATAACCACTCAACCATTTAAGGTGGAACAGAGAATTCCAATAACCAGAATATAACCACTGCACCATTTAAGGTGGAACAGAGAATTGTAATGAAACACTAACACGCCTTTCTTCAGGTTTACGATCAATAACGGCTTCAGACATTAAGCAACGTTAGTTTAAGGAACAAAACGCAGCTGCTGCTTTCAGGCTCTTTCACAAACACAGTACGCGGTTATCATTTAGAAAAGAAAACTGTAAACAACTCTGTAAGTTAGTGCTAACACCCTTTTAACGGCTGCCTTAGTTGCCTGTAAAACAGCTGGTTAGACGTCTCTTCCTTGTCCTTCCTACTTCAGCTCGAGTTAAACCGCTGTTAGTCCGCTGACCGGCGGTGAGGGACGTAGAGACCGACAGGAGGATGACTTACCGCAGGAATCGTGAATGACATTATTTTTGTCAACCGCGGCCATGTTGACGACACCGTGAAGGAAGTATCCGTCATAAAAAGCGAGTTTAAGACAGGACGCATTAAAATAGTCGAACCTAAGACACTACGAGGAGAGAAAAACTGTTTTCTGAGAGGGAGAAGTTTATCAGAGGCTCGCCGGGCCGCCTCTCCACCAGCACTGGACTCGAGTCCGGTAAGACATCTCGCTTCCTCACAGCGGTCATGTGACCGGACCACATGATAAAACTCGCTTTTTTCAGTTCTTAGAAAGACTCTTTAAAACAGTCTACTCTCTTCGCAGGCTTCTGGTTGAGGCTCAAACGTTGAATTTTACGAACTTTTAAGATTTTTAAACTTTAGCCATGCGCTGGAAATGAAAAACAAAACGTTTTTTCTTTCAGCTAGGAAGTCCGTTATAACAACAACACCACACACACACACGTACTAAAGTGTTTATGAGGAACTCATAGTTTTAATGGACACAAATTAAACATATATTACATTGTTGAAAAAACAGTCAGGTTAAAAACAGTTGAGTGCATTCCCCAGGGTCCTACGTTCCCTCATATCTTTGTATCCTTAATACATTTAAGGAGCAATATGTACATTTTTCAGTTTTTAAACTTTTCAAAATTAACTGAATTTCTCAACAGAATGTGAAGAAATAACAGTTTTGGCACCATACTATACATCAAAGATGTCTATTTATCTTGTTGTAGAGATATCTACTAAAGTTAGTCATGCTAACCAGCTGGCCCCAGCCTCATCCTGTCTCGTACTACCATTTTGTAGCATCAAGTCGAATTAGTTCGACATGTGAGAATGAAGAAGTAACACTGCCCCAACAGCATATTCTATCCTCCTGTCAGTCATGTTGAAGGTGCTGCTTCTGGTTAGGTATTATTTAAGGTTTCCATCTTAAATGATGCAGCAGTTACATTCAGGCACCTGTATCACCTGCTGCACCCTTCAAGGTGCAATGGGGAATTCGAATATGAAGCTAACTTCACGTCTTCAGGTTTACACTCAATAATGGGTCCAGACATACAATAACCACAGTAATGCAAACATTGTTAATGCTAAGTAAGAGGGGCTGTACATTTCCTGATTTCTTATGATATGGGTGGACGCTATAGCGTTCTAGTTATATGTTGCCGCCTATTGTTTGGAGTCTGAATTCAACATATTGTTCCTTTAAGGGAATCTGTGAAATTGTTTCTAATAGTTAAAGTCATGGGGTTGCCAAATCCCTCTCAAGAGGCTAATTAACATTCGCAGGCTCTCGGGAGTGGAACACTCAAAGTAGGAGACCCTTTAAATTGTTAAGAAGTTGTCCTTAGTGTAATAATGTACATATGTGTTGTTATGCCACTCTGTACCAGGCTATGGGGCAGTTGTGTGGGTTTGCTGTCCATGTCCACTGATGCCGGTTCTTGGCTGATTTTGTGAGGTCACCAGTACAGCTTCGAAAGGGGCAAGGGGGTGCAATGTACTGACCACCTTCTATATATATATTATATTTCCAAAAGTATTCGCTATAAAGTGACATCCCATTCTTAACCCATAGGGTTTAATGTATTATATATATATATATATATATATATATATATATATATATATATATATATATATATATATATATATACACACTACCGCTCAAAAGTTTAGGATCACTTTAGAATTTCATTTCATGCAATTTTCATGCAATTCACAAACAATATTGTCAATTTCAAAAGTGTATCAGATGATTTTTAAAGAATAAAAATGTTTGTATTAAAGTTTATTTTTGTATAGAGGCTTATTTTACATATAGTCTATTATCAGTAATTCTCAGTCCTCTGTCTAAATCTCCTGGTACGGCCGCCAATCCAAGTTATTGGACTAATTGGTTGTTAGGACACTCTTGGTCAATTGTGATGCACAGCTGAAAAACATTCTTCTAATAAGTGAGTATAAAAGGGAGAACAACATTCTAGGTTAGTTTAGTATCTGAAGCATCAGCAGTTGATGGCTTGCTGACCGACTCACAATGACCAGAAAGGAAAACCAACTTCTTTAGAGACCCGTCAGTCCATTGTTGTGTTAAGGAAGAAGATACTCCATTAAAAACAAGAACATTTCACTGTGATCCCAAACTTCTGAGTGGTAGTGTATGTATATATATATATATATATAGACTAGGTAAAGACTATAGACTATAGATAGTCTTTTTGTTGTATTATAGAAAAACATAGAACATAGGGGTGGTTTCTCCAATATATGAAGTGCCCTTCGGACGACTCTAAACATTAAGCATCTATCAGCATATGAGCTGCCATTTATTATACATATGACATCACTAACATAACCTAATGGTATTACACACAATGACATTAGTAATTAAACAGTAATGACAGTGAAAAGTAGACTTCATGAATGCACTTGAGTCGAAATAACAGTGTCATTACAAAAATATAAACCTATCAAAGGTACATGTAACTCAGTCACTACTTACATTTCTTTGAGAGACTTTGGCTGTAACTTCTTATTTGGTGTAAAATAATTCACAAGCCGTTTGTTGGTGCGTGTATATTTTACTACATGGACCTGAAGACTCTGAACTTTTAGCAATGCATTTAAACGAGAAGCTCCTTCATGACTGCACAACATTGTTCACACTGGAAAGTGTTTAACCAGCCTGAACAGCATAAATGAGGAATTAGTAGTCACAGGCAGCCAGTCATGAAGACGACTCCTTATGATTTAAATATATTTTTAATATATCAACACATACAGATATCATATTAATTGCAAGTGGGGTGAAGTTCATTCACAGGTAACACTGTACAACAACTTAACATAACTAAAGGCTCAACACACATGCTCTTTCCGTCTGAGCACCACATGTTTGTTAGCATAAGTTAAAAACAAATAACATTGAAAATTACTACAGTGTGGAATAACACGGTGAAAAGAAGTTCAGGCTCTTTGCAATACAGGCGTCGAGGAAGTTCCTTGTTTTCTACAGCAGCCATCTCAGCAAAGTGATTCATCTTCCAGCGCCTTGTGACCAGTGAAAATAAAATACACAACTTACTAACAAAATGAGAACATATCACATATCGCACCTCTAAGGTGGTTACAGTAAAAGTACAGTATGTTTGTCGTCTACAGAGGCCTCTTATTAGGCTTAGCTCTTTTCTGCACAGCTTGCACTGCACTACAATATCATCCCTTTGAAAAGATCCCAAACACACAGATTTCATTAAAAGGGTCCATATTCTACACGCATTCCTTGTTTTCTCCTGTCAATTCACTTAAATTTAGATACCAAGTACAGCTGTAATTCAATTTTTACATGGGCTTTTTTAACAGGCTGTTTTTGTGACTATGTCCTTAAAAATAAAACATTAAATAACATGTTTGGTTAATTTTCACATATTCTATAGAAAACCTTTGCACCGGCCACATTTTATACAGTTCTATGTAAATGTGTATGACCAGAAACACCTCTATTTATAATCTTAATGTGAATGGCCAGGACTTAACTGCCATAAGCTAAGCAGGTGGATGTATGGAAGCTGTATTTCTTTTTGTGACATCACAAAAACACCTAATTCAAAACAGGCTGTTTGTGCAGTTTAGTTTTCACACACAAACCATAGGTAAACTGTGTATTTTGAAACTTTAACAATGTAAACATAATCAAACTTTTATTTAATACAGTTTTTTTTCCATGATATAGGCCCTTTAATTAAAGACTGGTTCTGTCCTATTCTCCTCTGGGCCCCTGCCAATCATGCGATGACTTCAACACTCTCAACACTGATCTTTAGTTGCACGTCTGCTAATTTAAACATGGAATATGCAGAGCTGCTCAAATGGTCCACTTTCGGCCCCCTTATACAGAACCGTGCCCTCATTCCATCACTGACATTGCTGGTCTTTCTGTCCGGCGTCCTTTCACAAAACTGGACCTTTGGAAAATCAATATCAGTCAGGGAAAGAGGCAATTTCCTCTAAATCTAAACCAGGGTCTCTTATCTGCCATCCAGAGCCTTATCTCGAGCAATAACTGCCTCGTCAAACTTAATCATGAGCGTGGTTCCTTTATGCCAGTGCACAGTTACTTTAGCTGGGAATCCACTGTGAGTCAGAATGGCCTCCACGATGCCTCCAGTAAAGGCCGCGCAGTTCAGCGTGCTGTTCTCTTTCGGGACTGATATGTAGGCGTTAATCAGGGGCTCCTTCTCTATGATGTAGTACGTCTTGTCGTCGTCGTTGGCCTGCTCCAGTTTATCAGCTTCCTTGCCGAACAGGGCTTTCCATACGTTTACCTTGGCAGGAGAAACAAACAGGATAAGAAGAAAATTACAATCCGAGAGCAAGTTAATAAAGGACAGGTGTTCAGTCTTTTCAAAACAGATCTTCTGACAGGGATGATACAGATAAGGTTACAGTCGTCATCACATTAGGGCTGGGTATGGCCACTGATTTCCCGGATCGATTCAATCCCGATTCACAATGTCCCAATTCAATTCGATTTCTGATTCGATTCAATTCAATATGGATTCATTTAGGAATATTTCAGTTACAATAATATGTTTTGTTTGAATATGAAAAGAGATTTTCAGAGAACTAATGTAGTAAATGTATAAGGAACACTCAACCTACCACTACTAAAAACATTAGTGTTTATATGTTTATATACCGTCATGGTTTCTGAACCCAAAATGCTAATTTTAAAGATCGATCTCAGGTTTATGCAAATCGATATCGGATTATTCAAATGAAGATTGATTTGAATCGAAAAAATGATTTTTTTAACACACCCCTAATTACAATATTTCATTATTAACATCAGCAGTGATGAACACTCTGCTGTCTGATTTTCAGTGTTTTCCCATAAGCAGTGAGACTGTCTCACATCCTTTTCTCTCCTCTAGCTCTCACCAAAAGCCAGTCCAAGATTTACTCAGATCTTTTGCTCAGTCACTCTCTTTTCCTCTTCCTCTGTCAATGCTTGTTAAATCTCCTCACAACTTCTGCTATAGTTGTCCAAACTGGGGCTGTGTGGGAGGGAATAATATATAATGGATGGATGGATGGACATATAGTTATAGATATATAGTCAACAGTACAGTTATATATATATATATATATATATATATATATATATATATATATATATATATATATATATATATATATATATATATATATCAGAGTTATACAGGTAAATCTGTGAAATAAATGTATAATATGATACAGTCTGATAATTGATAGCTAATATAGAGGTCCTTAGTATAACAGTGTCCAATAGCTGATATAGGGGTCTGGAGTATAGCAGTATCTAATGACTGATATAGAGATCCAGAGTATAACAGTGTCTAAAGACTGATATAGAGGTCCGGAGTATAACATTGTCTGATGACTCATATATGGTGGTCCTGAGTATACCAGTATCTGAGTATGGTGCACAACTGGGGCAGCAGTCTGCTGCTGAATGAGCTCCTCTGCCTGATGATGGCACTGTGCAGAGAGTGGTCAACATTGTCCATGATGGTCAGCAGTTTACGCAGTTCTCTTGCCCAGAGGTCTTGTGTCCGCCCTCCCAAAGTTACATAGCACTATAGCGGGCGTTCCAAGTCCAGAGTGGCAATGACGGAGACCACATTCTCCCTACTATGTGTCAGAGTACCATCATACTAATGTGGAAGCTGTGATTTTAATGTAGACTTGTTATACAGTGTTGCTTCAAATAATAAAGATGAGCCAGCGTTACAGCCATCACTATACATATTTTGTAGCCCACTGTTAGGTCTATCACGTACCTTGATGAACAGCAGTATGTTGAGCACTTTGGTCTCTCGTTTGCCATTTTTCTCTCTCATCACCAGAACATCCAGCAGACTGGCTCCCACGCCCTGGCCCATGTCGGCCAGGCGGCCCTGCAGCTCGGACACTGAGTAAACCCGGCTCTGGCAGTACTGCACCATCTCCGAGAAGAGCAGGGCGAAGGCGCTGACGCTCACCTCCGTCTTAGGTCTGGTCAGAGAGCGCTCCAGGATGGAGGACTTCCCTCTGGTGAAGCGAGTCTCCATTTCTGACCAGCTAGACGGTGAGACTGTGGACTGACAAGCACAGAAACTGGACTGTTATGGTGGAGGCGTTAGTAACGTTCATTCATAACTAGCTAGCTGGATTAGCTAATATTTCAATATGCAACAAGGGTAGGAAGATGACATAAGCCAGAACTGTCTGCACAAGAAAACGCTTTGTTTATCTGATATAGACATAAATATACACAGAACACAATATAAATTATTCTTGCTCTAAAATTGCGCTTACCTGATGTTTTAGGTCTTAACGCTGTGAAACAGCAATTCAGCTAACAGTCACTGACAGATCTCGCATTTCAAAATAAAAGCCCAACGGTTTTTTTTTCTGTTAAAATATTTAAGAACAAATATTTGTTAGAAATTGCAGAAATAAGAAAAAAACGACTATGCATATTAACAAGAAAAGCTAGGAATTGTATTATTTATTATTACGAAAAAATAGAAATGCAACATTTATGTCTATCACCATTCCAAGTGTCTTCTCAAGGCTGAAGTGTGTTTTGTTCTGGCTAGAATAACGTTTTAACGTCTGGCTAGAATAACGTTTTGCACACCAATATTTGCAAGTAAGCAAAACTGCTATTTAGATCTTGAATAAAAAATACAAATTCCTTCTGGAATAATCAAATCTATAATAATAATAATAATAATAATAATAATAATAATAATAATAATAATAATAACAATAACAACAATAATAATAATAATAATAATAATAATAATAATAATCTTGCGCTTGTTCTGTTGAATTATATGCTTAGTTAATTTCTTCGCGTTTGTGTGATCTTTAAAAAGTAAGCTAAAAATTCCCGGATCTAAACCAGGGCTGTATCCGAAACGTCATACACGCTGCCTACACTTACAGGAAGGCACCAAGTCATGGCCGACCGTTTTAAGGTTCCTCTACCCGGCCGTTTTATAAAAGCAGAGTAGATCAGAGTAGATGCCTTACAGATACAATAAAACACCGTGTCAGCTCAAATGTGGTTAGTAAAAAAAGGGAAGACGAGCACTTACGCAGTACACAACGCTGCCTTTTAAGGCAGGAAGATATCGGTTTCGAACACAGCCCTGTTACTGCAGTTGCTGTCATTGCTGACTTCGCTAATGTAATAACCTGCTAGTTTACCGGCCAGAGTAACAAAGTTATCAAGCGTCGCTTTTCTGTTAGTATGATTTCGGTGTGTATTATGTACCAAAGTGACAGCGTGTCTGTCAGCCCTGTTCTGTGACTGAATGAAGGTTTCTGTGTGACTTAAGTTGCCAATGCTAACCAGGTCACTCACAACAACTCAGCGCTACTGATTCAGTTTTAATCAAAGTCTCGCGTGAAAATCGCTTGTCGGTCCGAGTCCTGCGTGTGCAGCATGATTCAGACACTGAGGAGTGTGAGGCGATTGACCACAGCAGCTATGAAACACACAGGTGAGGGAAATACCTACAACGTTATAATGGAATTGTAATGTCCCTGTATAGTTTAATATATAGAGATAATTCAGCCTCATGACACTGCAGGGAGTGTTGAAGCAAATTCAGACTATATTTTACTACACATGTGTTATAGATCATTCTGAGATACAGTTTGTTTTACTTTTACTATATGTCAGAAATATTTGGCCTTGGGGGTCAGTGCAGTGTTTGTGGTGGATGGAGAGCCTAAAAAAAACAGTATACTAACAGACAAGGTAGATATGTTGAGGTAGGGTAGACAAGAAAGTATGCAAATCCTTTGAAGCTTCATTCAAGTTATGATAAAGAACAAACCCAATCAGTGTAAACAAATAAAACGGTATAATTCATTGTTCATGTTTATGTTAAATACGTTTAAGTTTTAGGTGCAAAGATGTGTCTGAGTCCCTAGGCTTCTGACTGGGAAGCATGGTGGAGGGAGTATCATGATTTGGGGCCGCCCCTGGGCCCAGACCGATTGCAAAAATCAATTCCCAAGTTTGTCAAGGTATCCTACGAGTGGAATGCAGCAGGATATGGATCCTCAAAATTGCAGTAAATCTACCACAGAATGGCTTTGAAATAAGATCCATTCTGCCGTTTGGACTGTCCCAGTCAGAGCCCATACCAGAACCCAACTGGGATGCAGTGGAGTAGCCTTAAGAGAGCCGTTCACACTAGACTTCCAAAGAATTTGGCTATCCTGAAGAAGTTGTGTTTGAAAGAATAGTGCAGTGTATTAGGATAACGTCCTGGCATTCCTTAGTCTTTACTCAGAACTCACCAGAGCTCCGTCCCCAGTGGCTGATCAGCTGTCCTTCATGAGGATGCTCTCCTGCTCATCAGCCTGAATGACTGTAATCACTACAGTAGAGCCGCCATCATCTGGCGCCATCTCTCACTCTGACAGAGCACCTATGAGATGGCTCAAACTTTACATCACTACCTCCTGAACTAGAATAATTGTGAAACATGTTTAAGCCGAGACTCTTATTGTTTTCTGTCTTATAATCTTATTAGCTTTGTTGCTCTCTCTCTATCCGGGATTCACCAGAGGAGGATAGGTTCCTCCCCTGAGCCTGGGTTCCTCTCAAGGTTTCTTCCTTTCTGCCACTGTCACCTCTGGCTTGCTCTAAGAGGGCTTGGACCTCGATAGCCTTTCTCAATATTTGCAATGCATGGACTCTTTTCTTACCATCCTTTTCTTTGATTCCTCGTTTTCATAAACTGCTTTTCTATAAAGCTGCTTTGAGACAACACTGGTTGTAAGAAGCGCTATAAAAGTAAATGATGATTGATTGATTGATTCATTGATTGATTCATTGATTCATTCATTCATTCATTCATTCATTCTCTTGAAACATTCTCCTGGGTCAGCTTTTGGGGGTGCTGCTATAGGTCTTTGTCTATGGGCCGTGGTCTGAGGATGGTCATTACTTCACCACACTAAACTGTGCAAAGAGAATCATAACTGAGTGAGTCTGTTTGCGTTGACAGTGTCAGAGTTTCGAATGCCTGTTCCGTGGGGAGAGATGAGGGGCAGGATTTGGGGTCCAGATCATGGGCGTCCAGTGCTGTGTATTCATGGCTGGTCAGACAACAGCGGCTCTTTTAACAACCTGATTCCACTACTGCCCAGCGGTAAAGTATCCCTGCAGGATCACATAGGAATGCTTGTGTTATCTGTTTTCATCTCCATCTCCATGTGATATATTGGACAGCGGTGTCATTTTTGTGTATATCTATATGTGAATTACTTATTATATGTTTATATAGTCATAAAGATACATATTCATGATAGAAATGTTAGGACTTACTGTGTTGCTATGTTAAGTACCTTACCTTTACAATACACTGCCTGGCCAAAAACAATGCTGTTTGGATTGTAATACACACATACCTAAGAGCCCTTGATTGGATAATTACTGCAGTGATTGTTTCGAATGGCAGCAATTGTTTTAACCCCAACTGATGCAGTGAGTAGCTTCTCATTTCTCGGGTTGAATAAGGGGTTGGAGGGGTTATAGTTTACTGTAATTTTGTGAATAATCAATAAATAAAATTAAAAAAAGAAAAAAGAACGTAGTTCCTTTACAAGATACAAGTACAAGATCTCGGTCCGAAATGAGCGCAACTGTGAACAGAAACAAGTGCTGTGATGTTGCATAAGGTTGTTGAAACAATGACACAATGTATGTCCACATACCATATAGGAGCACCTTTTAGTTCTACAGGTACAGACTGGAGTCCATCTGTTTCTCTGTATACTTTATTAGTTCCCCCGTTTCACCCTGTTCTTCCGTGATCGGGACCACCATAGAGAAGCTATTAATTGTATGGTGGATCATTCTCAGCACTGCAGTGACACCGACCTAGTGGTGGTGTGTTATTGTGTTGTGCTGGTATGAGTGGATCAGACACACCTCTTACTGTCCATACATTGTCGTGCTCCACCCATGTCGGTCCACCATGTAGATGTAAAGTTAGAGGTGATATGATGATCACTGTTCCTCTAGTCCTTCATCAGTGCTCAGAGGGCGCTGCTCACAGGACACTGTTGGCTGGATAGTTTGGTTGGTGGACTGTTCTCAGTCCAGCAGTGACACTAAGGTGTTTAAACACTCCAGCAGCCAGCACCGCTGTGTCTGATCCACTCACACCAGCACAACTTTGTGCAACTTTTCTTTGGTCAAGCAGTGTCTATAGGTACATGTGTCAGGATATTTTTTAGTTAATTTGCAAGTAAAAAATGTATTGTTGTTTCAAATGTATTGGCAATTAATAAACACCTGCTTATTAGCTATTTTGTCTTTCTGTTGATCTGTCTATTTATCTATCTGTTGATGTCTTTCTCTCTCTGTGTCTCGCTGTGTTTCTCTCAGATTGGAGGTGTTTGGCCATAGATTTGCCTGGTCACGGGTTCTCCTCTCATAGGCCTGCAGGAGTTTTCTACAGCTTTCCATATTATGTTGCAGATATGAGACGAGTTGTAGAAGGTTTGAATCCATCATGCTTTTATAACTGTGTCAGAGCTTATACTGTAAACGCCCTTCACATCATAATATATATTTTATGGTAGTTTTATTTACCATTAATGCCTGATTTTATATATATATATATATATATATATATATATATATATATATATATATATATATATATATATATATATATATAAACAGATGTTTTTAACAATGTTAAGAGATTGTGTTTCTGTGTGCAGCTCTTCAGTGGAAGCGCTTTTCTATAATAGGACACAGTATGGGTAAGTTCCTTATTATACTTTTCCCAACAGCACTGTTGTCCTGATTCTCTACACACGATATCCCAAAGTTTTATTATGCCTAAAATTATTATTCAGTTAAAGGTGGCATGGTGGTGTAGTGGTTAGCATTGTTGCCTCACACTAAGACGATCTGGGTTGGTGTATGTTCTCCTCGTGCTTGAGTGGGTTTCCTCTGGGTACTCCGGTTTCCTCCCACAGTCCAAACACATGCATGTTTGGTTGATTGGTCACTCCTAATCGCCCATAGGTGTGAGTGTGTGTTGACCATGCAATGGGCTGGTGCCTTGTCCATAGTGTGTGAGGGGATTGGCTCCAGCTCCCCCGCCCCCCATGACCCCGACTAGTGGGATAAAGCGGAAGACAATGTATGGATAGATGTTTTCCAAATAGATACCGACTATGCGCCAGTATAAATGTATTTTCATAGATTTGGCCAGCGGCCCGGTGCCCATTTTATTAAAGTACATTTAAGTTAATGTATTAAAAATGTATTAAAGCCCAACTTTGGTAAAATGCACTAGATTGGCGATTGCTTTCAAATACTAAATCATTTTTTATTTATTATTTTTTTTCATTTTCGCATAAAACTTAAAATTCTAAACCCTCATTTTTTTCAGTACCTTATTGGAATGCCTGTATTTATCATTCCAAATATTGCTCCCTATTGCAATACTTTATCTACTTTCTGTAGTAACTCATTGAAACACATGTAGCAACAGCAAGAGGGTAATAAGGTCGGAGGTATTTAGGTGAGAGGTCGTTGCTGACTTTGACACCACAGCTGCTCTTATCATGTAATGAGTAGTTGGTTGGAATGAATGGAACTATCTGGCCTGTTGTACGTCTTTAATCAGGATAATGGTTTATTGATCTGTAGCTTACAGAACCTCAGTGTCTTTGACGTGACCATTGTGGTTATATCTGTTTACATTACAGGTGGAAACATAGGTGGAATGGTAAGATCTTACCACACGTTTGTAGAGTTGTACAGTGTACGGGATCAATTTAGAATGCACACATACCTTGTTTTTCTTTTCTGTGGCTGTTTTGTTTGTAGTTCAGCGCATTGTATCCAGAGATGGTGGAGGCTCTAGTGCTCCTGGACTCCTATGGGTTTCTCCCAGCACACATGGTACAACCATAACACAAATAGATATGATACCTACAAAGTTCACTGCTTCATTCATCACCACATGGTCAGTGTCGTAGGGAGGTGGTGGATCTTTCTCAGCACTGCAGTGACACTGACATGGTGGTGGTGTGTTAGTGTGTGTTGTGAGTGGATCAGACACTGCAGTGCTGCTGCTGGAGTGTTTAAACACCTCAGTGTCACTACTGGACTGAGAACAGTCCACCAACCAAACTATCCAGCCAACAGTGTCCTGTGAGCAGCGTCCTCTGAGCACTGATGAAGGACTAGAGGAACACAAACTGTGCAACAGCAGATGATCCATCGCCTCTAACTTAGAGCATAGACAATGTGTGGGCAGTGAGAGGTGTGTCTGATCCACCCATACCAGCACAACACACACTAACACACCACCTCCATGTCAGAGTTACTGTAGTGCTGAGAATGATCCACCATGCCCTGTGGTGGTCCTGATCATAGAAGAACAGGGTGAAACGGGGGAACTAATAAAGTATACAGAGAAACAGATGCACTCCAGTCTGTACCTGTAGAACTAAAATGTGCTCCTATATGGTATGTGGAGCTGATAAAAGAAAAAATGAGAGAAGAAGGTGGTTTTCATGAAGTGGTTGGTTATTGTATATCCACCTATCCAGTCAAAATTAGTCTAGGTCCACCCAATCCGCTTTTTTAATGAGGCGCAATACAGGGCGGCCAATAAGAACAGAGCTCATTTACATATATCAGTGTTATATGTGGAGTAGCAGGTTGGAAAATGAATTTCGTGCCTAAAAACACCAACAAATCATTGGAAGACCTCAGAAAAATAAAATAAAATAAAATGTAGGATATGTAAGACTTTATTTAACATGACTTTGGACAGATTTCTTTTGGTCCACTCACAGCACTTTGATATGACAGGCATGATACGTCAAACTTAATAACACTTCTCTGTTCACAGAAAAAGATAAAGGACAACATAAGGAGAGGCATGGATGAAATGATTGAGTATGAAAAAAAGATGGATGACAGGAAGGAAAGGATCTACACACAGGAGTCCGCCAAAGAGAGGTATTTTTTTATTAACTCCGTCATGCGGTCAAATGAAAGATCAGTTGTCTGATTCAGAAAAATGTTCTTCTTACATTCTCTTTCAGGCTGAAAGCAGCAAATCCATATCTTTCAGATCAGTCTGCTCAGATTCTGCTAGAACGAGGAGTTCAGCAGGTGGATGGAGGTTAGATCCAGAGGCCAGGCTTGGTGTGCATGTGATGATGTTTACAGTGAACTTGTTGTTGTTGTTGTTGTTGTTGTTTTAAACCACTCCCGAGCTTTAATGTAACAGGCACTCTTCGGTTCCGTTCCCTTAACAGAATTGTGACTCATTTTTATTTTTTAAAATCAGGTTTAGGTCACTTTCAAATATTTTGGCCATGTAGCTAGGGCTGTTTATTGGCAAGAACCCACAGTACAATACGTATCGTGATCCAGCGGTTACGACTCAATATATATTGCGATATTGCAAGCACAGTGATATACCGCGATTTTTCAAACTCTACTATTAAAACACACCACTATATGAACAGGTTTGTCAATGCTTACAAAAGCATTGCACCCTTGTGCTGCTTGTTAATGTTGTAGTGGAGCTGAAAATAAATTACAACACTGCCATCTAGTGGTCAGAGGTTTAAACACAACACACAATGATTTACTGTCTTCCAGGAATCTGTGTATCGATAGTGTGTTCTTGAGAATTGATACAGTATCACCAAACATAATATCCCAATATTCGATATTTCAATATTTTCTTGCACCTCTGCATGCAGTCTCTTTTGTTTTTTAACAAGGCACCTAACCCCCAACTGCCCCCCTGGTGCCGTGGATTTGGCTGCCCACTGCTCCGGGCACGTGTGCTCAATGCTCCCTAGTGTGTATGTTCACTAGTGTGTGTATATGTGGGTGTTTCACTGCACGGACAGGTTAAATGTGGAGATAAAGCAGTGAAGTAGTTAAACACCGGAAAAGGCCACATGCATCATCATCATCATCATCATCATCATTATATATGTTTAAATATAGTTAATAACAATGGGCCTTATTTACAAATATCTTAAATCTAGTATTGTTCCTGAGAAAGGTCCTAAGAAAGAGTCTAGGTCTCGGTTATGATGTTTTTCTGAGAAACAGACTTGTTTGTATCTTTGTAGTCTGTACGTTCTGTGCTTAACCAAAAAATCCCAAATATGAATGAATGGATTTTGTGTGTAACCTTCAGCAAAGGGCAGCAATGACTGGAGCAAAATGCTATTTTTAATATTAATTTTTACCTTATAAGTGGGTTTCTCTCCTCTTACAGGCGTGGTGTTCACGAGGGACATCAGAATCAACCTGGTGAGTTTAGTCATTTCATCTGGTCAGTTTACTGTATTGGATTTCTCCAGTAATGTTCTCCATTTCACCATCATTTGTTTATTCTGTTTTCTTTTCTCTGTTTGTTTGTTTTTTACTTTCACATGATGCATCTCTGGTTAAAATAGCTAACATTATATTTTCTAGAATGTTATTATGGTCAGTGCTGTGGTTTGTAAATGATTAAAAGTATGTGGTTTATTTCAGACTAACATTGTGCGAATTGACGTGGAGCAGAGTCTATACCTGCTGGAGCAGATAAAAGCTAAAGTGCTAGTAATGCGGTGAGTACTGATTGCGTTCCTCGTGGACAGCAGCTTAGCTACTGTAGTGTTGGTGCTGTAATGTTAAGTACTTTGATGTTTCCTCTCAGAGTGTATTTTAATTCTATAACACAGTGTCTGATTTCCTCTGTGTGTCTTTATATTGCTTAGAATCATCAGGTGAAGCAAAACGATATTAATTCTATACGTCCCTGTGAAGTGAAGAAAAGCCAAAAGAAAGCTTTAACTAAATTCGAATAGTTTGATGTAAACGACCATACTTCAGAGATATTTCTAGATCTTAGGCATTAACTTTGAAGAATCGCAGACTGTTCCTGAAAAACACAGATACAACTAATTTGATAACACACTATTGACGATGTCTAATGACAGCCCTGTTTCAGTGTAAGCTAAAACTAAGTTTCCAGAAAATCATGGAAAAGTCTGTTCCATGCATGGAAAGTCATGGAATTTGAATATTCTGGGCCAAGGCATGGAATATCAGGACATTTTGTTTGTGGCATCTTTAACTTTTTATCTGTCATTCATCAAAATGTTAAATTTTACATTCCCTGTATTGTGTGAGTGCTTACTTTACATTTACTTTACATTTACTTTACATTTGCCCATCTCCAGCAATCACTTCAGTCAAGATATGAAGCCTTCTGTACTTACCAACAAATGCAAAATGTAATGTTCAGTAATAATTGTGGGCCCAGTTTTCAGCAGTGAGAATATTTATATTTTGTAACTCAGATGGGTTTAAAATATTTTGGCTGTTTTTTTGTTTTGTGTTTTTTTTTAATCTGCTCAGCAAAAACTTGGCTTGTTTGTCCGTTCATTATAGGTCATAGAAGTTCAGTTTTTTAGTAAGGGGAATTTATTTTTAGACATTTGATTTAGAGTTGTAACCCTGGCACAGATAAAAAACAAAACAAAAAACAGCAGCAGTAGCAGCAGTGGTCAAGTTTCCCATAACCAGTTTCTTTTTGGTAATTGCATCATAAACAATTCATTGTTTATTATTTTATTTGTCAGCCTCCTTGGTGAAAAATGAAGGGACATAGATTATCTGCTGTAGTAAATTAGCATGTAAAAAAAAAAAAAAAAAAAAAAAAAATATATATATATATATATATATATATATATAGTATCTGCTGTAATAAATAAGCATGTTATTTATATATATATATATATATATATATATATATATATATATATATATAGATTATCTGCTGTAATAAATTAGCATGTTAAAAAAAAATATAATAATATATATATATCTTACGCAATTATTACATAAGGTACATAAGGATATATCCAACAGCCTCCCTACTTGCCCAGATTAATCTGTTTAGGGCACTGATACACAGCAATGATTGATTTTAGAAAAATGTTCTTCTACCAACTGCTTGAAGATCTGTGTTTCCACCCGAGAGAGCTCCAAATCACTTATGTACTAACTTATGTACTGCTGCTGTAAGGACCCATAGCAACTTGTGATGAAATGCTTTATGTTCATTGCAGGGCAAGCGAGGGTCTGCTAAAGATCTTTCCCCAACCTGAAGACATAGCTGAAGCTATGAAAAGGGGCTGGGAAAACAAAGTGAGTGTCTTCCTCAGTTAACCTGTGTGTTACACATTCCCCGTCCTGCCTCCATTTGGAACTACGCACTACGTTCTTGCACCAGAGGTTCTCAGACCCCAGCAGGCCAGTTTCGTACTCTGTCCTTCTTTATGTATAGAAACTTGGGATGGAGCGCCAAAATGTGGACAGTCCAGGAGGCCTAGAGGACCTGTTTGAGAACCACTGCTAAAACTATGCACTTTTTCCTCAAGTTCACTTCTAAAGCCACAGTCACACGAGATATTTGCGTTGCTTTGCGAAATGGGGGTGATTACAGCCGGTCCAAAACACTGGCAACGAATTTAATCCCCCATGTTGGTTCATTCTAAGACCAAATCATAGGGTGTAAACTAGCAAGGCATGTTTCACACAGAACAAAGCTACATACCTTCTATGTAGACATCAGAGAAGAGTTCAAAACAACAGTGCTTCTATGGCTCCTTACAGACACAGAAACTTGCCAGGTGTGGTTGAATTAGTCTAAACAATAACAGCATGTCATACTCAGTTTATATTTAGGGAACCCTGCAGAATTTTGATTTAGAGACATTCAGGTGGTCCAAGAAATTAATTCGGATTCCCACCCTGCTTACATCAGGTTTTCTGAGTAGCCCCAGTACAACGAATTGGCACCTTTTAAAATGCGAGGTTTGTAGAATATAGCAGCTGGGTTACTTGTTCTCAGAGTGTCCCGTTCTCAGTGCGTCCCGTTTTCAGTGCGTCCCGTTTTCAGTGCGTCCCGTTCTCAGTGCGTCCCGTTTTCAGTGCGCCCCGTTCTCAGTGCGCCCCGTTTTCAGTGCGTCCCGTTCTCAGTGCGTCCCGTTTTCAGTGCGTCCCGTTCTCAGTGCGTCCCGTTCTCAGTGTGCCCCGTTCTCAGTGCGTCCCTATCTCAGTGTGCCCCGTTTTCAGTGCGCCCCGTTCTCAGTGCGTCCCGTTCTCAGTGTGTATCGTTCTCAGTGCGCCCCGTTCTCAGTGCGTCCCGTTCTCAGTGCGCCCCGTTCTCAGTGCGCCCCGTTCTCAGTGTGCCCCGTTTTCAGTGCGCCCCGTTCTCAGTGCGTCCCGTTCTCAGTGTGTATCGTTCTCAGTGCGCCCCGTTCTCAGTGCGTCCCGTTCTCAGTGCGCCCCGTTCTCAGTGCGCCCCGTTCTCAGTGCGCCCCGTTCTCAGTGCGCCCCGTTCTCAGTGCGCCCCGTTTTCAGTGCGTCCCGTTCTCAGTGCGTCCCGTTCTCAGTGCGTCCCGTTTTCAGTGCGTCCCGTTCTCAGTGTGTATCGTTCTCAGTGCGCCCCGTTCTCAGTGCGTCCCGTTCTCAGTGTGTATCGTTCTCAGTGCGCCCCGTTCTCAGTGCGTCCCGTTCTCAGTGCGTCCCGTTCTCAGTGCGCCCCGTTCTCAGTGCGTCCCTATCTCAGTGTGCCCCGTTTTCAGTGCGTCCCGTTCTCAGTGTGTCCCGTTCTCAGTGCGTCCCGTTTTCAGTGCGTCCCGTTCTCAGTGCGTCCCGTTCTCAGTGCGTCCCGTTCTCAGTGCGCCCCGTTCTCAGTGCGTCCCGTTCTCAGTGCGTCCCGTTCTCAGTGTGTATCGTTCTCAGTGCGCCCCGTTCTCAGTGCGTCCCGTTCTCAGTGCGCCCCGTTCTCAGTGCGCCCCGTTCTCAGTGCGCCCCGTTTTCAGTGCGTCCCGTTTTCAGTGCGTCCCGTTCTCAGTGCGTCCCGTTCTCAGTGCGTCCCGTTTTCAGTGCGTCCCGTTCTCAGTGTGTATCGTTCTCAGTGCGCCCCGTTCTCAGTGCGTCCCGTTCTCAGTGTGTATCGTTCTCAGTGCGCCCCGTTCTCAGTGCGTCCCGTTCTCAGTGCGTCCCGTTCTCAGTGCGCCCCGTTCTCAGTGCGTCCCTATCTCAGTGTGCCCCGTTTTCAGTGCGTCCCGTTCTCAGTGTGTCCCGTTCTCAGTGCGTCCCGTTTTCAGTGCGTCCCGTTCTCAGTGCGTCCCGTTCTCAGTGCGTCCCGTTCTCAGTGCGCCCCGTTCTCAGTGCGTCCCGTTCTCAGTGCGTCCCGTTCTCAGTGTGTATCGTTCTCAGTGCGTCCCGTTCTCAGTGTGCCCCGTTTTCAGTGCGTCCCGTTTTCAGTGCGTCCCGTTCTCAGTGTGTCCCGTTCTCAGTGCGTCCCGTTTTCAGTGCGTCCCGTTCTCAGTGCGTCCCGTTCTCAGTGCGTCCCGTTCTCAGTGTGTATCGTTCTCAGTGCGTCCCGTTCTCAGTGTGTATCGTTCTCAGTGTGTCCCGTTCTCAGTGCGTCCCGTTCTCAGTGCGTCCCGTTCTCAGTGCGTCCCGTTCTCAGTGCGTCCCGTTCTCAGTGTGCCCCGTTCTCAGTGCGTCCCGTTCTCAGTGTGTATCCTTCTCAGTGCGTCCCGTTCTCAGTGCGCCCCGTTCTCAGTGCGCCCCGTTCTCAGTACGTCCCGTTCTCAGTGCGTCCCGTTCTCAGTGCGTCCCGTTCTCAGTGCGTCCCGTTTTCAGTGCGTCCCGTTTTCAGTGTATCCCGTTCTCAGTGTGTCCCGTTCTCAGTGTGTATCGTTCTCAGTGTGTATCGTTCTCAGTGCGTCCCGTTCTCAGTGTGTATCGTTCTCAGTGCGTCCCGTTTTCAGTGCGTCCCGTTTTCAGTGCGTCCCGTTTTCAGTGCGTCCCGTTCTCAGTGCGTCCCGTTTTCAGTGCGTCCCGTTCTCAGTGCGTCCCGTTCTCAGTGTGTATCGTTCTCAGTGCGTCCCGTTCTCGACGCGTCCCATTTTCTATGCGTCCCGTTCTCAGTGTGTATCGTTCTCAGTGTGTCCCGTTCTCAGTGCGTCCCATTTTCTATGCGTCCCGTTCTCAGTGTGTATCGTTCTCAGTGTGTCCCGTTCTCAGTGCGTCTCAAAATCCTCAAATCCGTTCTCAAATCCTACTATTAAAACACACCACTATATAAACAGGTTTATCAATGCTTACAATAGCACTGCGCCCTTGTGCTACTTGTTAATGTTGTAGTGCAGCTGAAAATGGATTACAACACTGCCATCTAGTGGTCAGAGGTTTAAACACAACACACACTGATTCACTGTCCTCTGGGAATCTGTGTATTAATACTGTGTTTTTGAGAATTGATACAGTATCACCAAACATAATATCCCGATATTTTATATTTTGATATTTCCCTACACCCCTATCTAGTACACTATATAAGTAACCAAATTGAACAACATTCCTCAGTGTTCTCTCTGTTTTTCTGCCTCTGTTTTTCTTAGGGAACCATAGTGACAGTTGAAGGAGACCATCATGTCCACCTGAACAACCCAGAGGTCGTGGCGCCAACCATTACGGACTTCCTGCTGTCTGAGATGCCCGAACAAGCTGCCAAATTATGAACCGCCCTCCGCACATATGGCTGTACGCACTTCCTTATCCTGGGCCAAGTTTCCCAAAACCATCTTAAGCTTAATATCATTTTAACTGGTAGAGAGTGCCCAGCGTGATGCTTAGCTCAGCTAAGATGCTTTCGGGCAACCCAGCCCAGATCTGTGCTTCCTCACAAGTAACATAGTTTTTTTTTTTCTGGGTCATTCAAATAAGCTGCCATAAGCTTGTGTACAAATTAGTAACATACAAATAAGAGTATGTTTTAATGAGTGTTTTCCATTGAATTTTTTTTATTTGCTTTACGTTAGAGGGTCAAACACCAGCTTTGGAGGTCCACACTTCTGCTGAATTTACACACCAGATTTGGCTCAGGCCTTCGTTAGTTTAACTGGCTGAGCTTATATCTTGGAAAACTTGCTCTTTTACAAATTTGTTAACATAATCTAAAAGAAATAATATTAACTTTCATAATTCTATATAGAAATTAAGGAGCCAATTTTTTTTAATTCATTGGGATTGTGATGCCCCACTACTTATGACCACCCCTTCAGACTGGAGCAGCTTAGCCTGTAGAGTGATAGCGTGTTACTGCAGGCGCTCTGTAGCAGACTTACTGAAGTGGAAGATGTGGGAAAACAGTTAACCGGTGTGAAAATGTATTCTTGTGGCCTTCCAGAGCAAAGTGGCCTTCAGAAACAAGCCTGAGGAACTTAACAGACGGTCCTGAACGTTCAAACCTGGACTGCTTTTTGAAGACGTTACAATACACAGCCATTAAGAACAGAGGTCATGTACATATATCCGTCTTATAGGAGCCACAGAAACATAAACTACAGGGAATATGTAGCAAGTACAAATGCTGATCTCTGCAGCCTGTCTCTCCAGGGCCTCAGTTTGGTCTCAGTTTGACATTTATGCCATACAAAGGAAACTACAAAGACTGATTTTGTAATAATTGTGTTTGAATCATTGTCACCTGATCAACTAATTAGATTTTTTAAATATTAAAAATAGGATGTTTTATACAGACACTGTTGTGAAGACTGATTCTGTAATATGCTGGTGCTTCCAATAAAAAAAACAACTAAAACATTTAGACCCTGTATATCTCTGCCTTTCATAGTGTACACACGTGTCCCAGTTCATTCAGTTGCCCGAGGAATTTTCATAAGTGGAGACCAACTTGATGAAGCTGTGAGGGGTGTGGCCAGCATAAAAAATCATTTTCTTTAGTTATAGGATGTATTAAATATCAGAGAACATGAACCTACATGAAGAAAAAACAAGTTTATGTGTATGTGGGAAGTTTGCTGGGTCCAGAAACCTGCTTTTTTGGCCGATCCTCCTTCTTTCCATTATGAGCTGGAAACCTATTTTATGAAGCCACTAGCTGTTCAAATACCGGAGTAGACTACAGACACCCAATGTCTGCCAGAGCCACTTCTAGTCGAAGATGCACCAGCATGCTGTAAATCTTAGAGATTTAAAGTGACATCGCAGCTTGTACGCCTGGAGGACGCCATATTTCTGCTTAAGGACTTTTTATTGAACAATAGTTTATTATATTCAATGTCATTTCTTTGGTCCTCTACCTCGTATATGTAAAGGTTCAAGAGAATTAATAAATCAGATTTATTTATAACTACGTTGATTGCATTTTGCTAAATGTCCCAGCTTTTCCAGAAGTACGCATATGGGCATAAATCCAAATATGAATTATAAAAAGAATTATAGTTTTATTAAAAAATGTATTCAGGCTAAGGCATTTATCTGCATTCACATTCACCAGGTCTTCCCAATCAATTCTTATTAACTAGTAGCACTTTCACTTCTCTTTGTGGGACAATCCACTCGTAGAATTCTTCAAACCCCTAGTTTTCCAGACTAATCAGTTTATTGGATGCATACACACACACACACACACACACACACACACACAACAACTGACTTTACAAAAATGTTTCTCTGCCAGTTACTTATATGTAGTTATATATTTCCTCCACAGGGGGCTCCAAATCCCCAAACTTGCATAGCACTACATAAAGGAGCTTTGGTGAAAAACCACTTCTAGACACTGTGGACTGTGATCCATCAAATCAAGTCACTCAGTAGCAACTTTATTGATTAAATTCAGGGTAAGCTTTGCTGAAAAGTCTACACATTTATGCAAATCCATCCAAAAGGGGCAGAAAGACAGAGTGAGGTTCCACCTTAGCGTACTTGTGTTTAATTCCTCTTATACACACAAACACATAGTTATCATTTTTTGCTCTACTGAAAGTTTTTGCTTGGTTGAAAGTTGGGATGGAGTGCCAAACTGTGGACTGCCAGAGAGTCCTTGAGGAGCTTTGCCTGAAAAACGTTGCTAAAACTTTGCAGTTTTCTCAAATCGAGCGCTAAGGCCTCGGTCACACTAGACTTTAACAGTTTGGGTTTTTGGAGGCTGCTCTGGAAGGTTGGTGATGGAATAATTTTTTTTTTCATCCAAACGGAAATACAGGGACAGAGTTGAATCCAACTTCCTCTGCTCTGATCTCAGATGTATGTGGATGGACTGCGCACCATCACTGATTATAAAGGAGGTATGAGTCGTGATAGGGGGTCGCCCTCCTCACTTGCAGATGAGCTTAATGCACATTATGCTCGCTTTGAGGCAAACAACACCTCCCCTGCTGAAAATCTCCCAATACATCAGGAGAGCTGCACACTGACCATCTCTCTGTCTGAGGTGGTGAAATCCTTCAGGGCAGTTAACCCACGCAAGGCACCAGGTCCTGATGGTGTACACAGTCGTGTACTTAAAGCATGTGCCAACCAGCTGGCTGAGGTTTTCACCGACATCTTTAACCTCTCCCTAAGACTGTCAGTGGTTCCTACGTGCTTTAAAGAAACCATCATTGTTCCAGTTCCCAAGAAACCTTCTGTCACCTGAACGACTACCGCCCTGTTGCCCTGACAACAACAGCTATGAAGTGCTTTGAGCGGCTGGTCAAAGCTCACATCTGTTCTACACTCCCTGCCAACATGGACCCTCACCAGTTTGCATACCAACAGATCTGCAGAGGACGCTATTGAACTCTCATCTCTGCACCTGGATACTGGACTTCCCGACGAGCAGACCGCAGGTGGTGAGAGTGGGTGACCGCATCTCTTCCACTCTGACTCCCCCCGGGGATGTGTACTCAGCCCCCTCCTGTATTTCCTGTACAATCATGACTGTGTAGCCAAACACTCCTCTCACCTCATCTTCAAATTCGCTGATGACACTACCATCCTAGGCCTCATCACAGATGATCTATAGAGACGAGGTCAGCGCTCTGTCAGAGTGGTCTAAACCACTCCGTCTAAATATCAGCTAAAACGAAGGAGATGATTGTGGACTACAGGAAGCAGCAGAAGGGTGGTCACTCTCCCCTTTACATCAACGGGGCTGAAGTGGAGAGAGTCAGCAGTGTTAAGTTCCTCGGCGTCCACCTCTCTGATGACCTCACCTGGTCCCTCCACACCAACACAATTGTGAGATCCGCCGGTCAGGGTCTCTTCTTCCTGCGCAGGCTCAGGAAGTTTGGACTGCCTCCTGATCTCCTCACCAGCTTCTATAGATGCACTATAGAGAGCCTCCTAACGGGCTGCATCACTGTCTGGTCCGGCAGCTGCACTGCCTGCGACCGCAAGGCCCTAAAAGGAGTGGTGAGGACAGCAGAATACATCATAGACAACAAACTACCAGCCTTACAGGACATCTACCAGTCCTGCTGTCTGAGGAACAAACTACCAGTCTTACAGGACATCTACCAGTCCCGCTGCCTGAGGAACAAACTCCCAGCCTTACAGGACATCTACCAGTCCCGCTGCCTGAGGAACAAACTACAAGCCTTACAGGACATCTATCAGTCCCGCTGCCTGAGGAACAAACTACAAGCCTTACAGGACATCTACCAGTCCCGCTGCCTGAGGAACAAACTTCCAGCCTTACAGGACATCTACCAGTCCCGCTGCCTGAGGAACAAACTACAAGCCTTACAGGACATCTACCAGTCCCGCTGCCTGAGGAACAAACTTCCAGCCTTACAGGACATCTACCAGTCCCGCTGCCTGAGGAACAAACTACAAGCCTTACAGGACATCTACCAGTCCCGCTGCCTGAGGAACAAACTTCCAGCCTTACATGACATCTACCAGTCCCGCTGCCTGAGGAACAAACTTCCAGCCATACAGTACATCTACCAGTCCCGCTGCCTGAGGAACAAACTTCCAGCCTTACAGGACATCTACCAGTCCCGCTGCCTGAGGAACAAACTTCCAGCCATACAGTACATCTACCAGTCCCGCTGCCTGAGGAACAAACTTCCAGCCTTACAGGACATCTACCAGTCCCGCTGCCTGAGGAACAAACTTCCAGCCTTACAGGACATCTACCAGTCCCGCTGCCTGAGGAACAAACTTCCAGCCTTACAGGACATCTACCAGTCCCGCTGCCTGAGGAACAAACTACCAGCCTTACAGGACATCTATCAGTCCCGCTGCCTGAGGAACAAACTACCAGCCTTACAGGACATCTATCAGTCCCGCTGCCTGAGGAACAAACTACCAGCCTTACAGGACATCTACCAGTCCCGCTGCCTGAGGAACAAACTACAAGCCTTACAGGACATCTATCAGTCCCCGCTGCCTGAGGAACAAACTACAAGCCTTACAGGACATCTATCAGTCCCGCTGCCTGAGGAACAAACTACCAGCCTTACAGGACATCTATCAGTCCTGCTGCCTGAGGAATAAACTACCAGCCTTACAGGACATCTATCAGTCCCGCTGCCTGAGGAACAAACTACAAGCCTTACAGGACATCTACCAGTCCCGCTGCCTGAGGAACAAACTCCCAGCCTTACAGGACATCTACCAGTCCCGCTGCCTGAGGAACAAACTACAAGCCTTACAGGACATCTATCAGTCCCGCTGCCTGAGGAACAAACTACAAGCCTTACAGGACATCTACCAGTCCCGCTGCCTGAGGAACAAACTACCAGTCTTACAGGACATGTACCAGTCCCGCTGCCTGAGGAACAAACTACAAGCCTTACAGGACATCTACCAGTCCCGCTGCCTGAGGAACAAACTTCCAGCCTTACAGGACATCTACCAGTCCCGCTGCCTGAGGAACAAACTTCCAGCCATACAGTACATCTACCAGTCCCGCTGCCTGAGGAACAAACTTCCAGCCTTACAGGACATCTACCAGTCCCGCTGCCTGAGGAACAAACTTCCAGCCTTACAGGACATCTACCAGTCCCGCTGCCTGAGGAACAAACTTCCAGCCTTACAGGACATCTACCAGTCCCGCTGCCTGAGGAACAAACTCCCAGCCTTACAGGACATCTATCAGTCCCGCTGCCTGAGGAACAAACTTCCAGCCTTACAGGACATCTACCAGTCCCGCTGCCTGAGGAACAAACTACCAGCCTTACAGGACATCTATCAGTCCCGCTGCCTGAGGAACAAACTACCAGCCTTACAGGACATCTATCAGTCCCGCTGCCTGAGGAACAAACTACCAGCCTTACAGGACATCTACCAGTCCCGCTGCCTGAGGAACAAACTACAAGCCTTACAGGACATCTATCAGTCCCGCTGCCTGAGGAACAAACTACAAGCCTTACAGGACATCTATCAGTCCCGCTGCCTGAGGAACAAACTACCAGCCTTACAGGACATCTATCAGTCCTGCTGCCTGAGGAATAAACTACCAGCCTTACAGGACATCTATCAGTCCCGCTGCCTGAGGAACAAACTACAAGCCTTACAGGACATCTACCAGTCCCGCTGCCTGAGGAACAAACTCCCAGCCTTACAGGACATCTACCAGTCCCGCTGCCTGAGGAACAAACTACAAGCCTTACAGGACATCTATCAGTCCCGCTGCCTGAGGAACAAACTACAAGCCTTACAGGACATCTACCAGTCCCGCTGCCTGAGGAACAAACTTCCAGCCTTACAGGACATCTACCAGTCCCGCTGCCTGAGGAACAAACTACAAGCCTTACAGGACATCTACCAGTCCCGCTGCCTGAGGAACAAACTTCCAGCCTTACAGGACATCTACCAGTCCCGCTGCCTGAGGAACAAACTTCCAGCCATACAGTACATCTACCAGTCCCGCTGCCTGAGGAACAAACTTCCAGCCTTACAGGACATCTACCAGTCCCGCTGCCTGAGGAACAAACTTCCAGCCTTACAGGACATCTACCAGTCCCGCTGCCTGAGGAACAAACTTCCAGCCTTACAGGACATCTACCAGTCCCGCTGCCTGAGGAACAAACTACCAGCCTTACAGGACATCTATCAGTCCCGCTGCCTGAGGAACAAACTACCAGCCTTACAGGACATCTATCAGTCCCGCTGCCTGAGGAACAAACTACCAGCCTTACAGGACATCTACCAGTCCCGCTGCCTGAGGAACAAACTACAAACCTTACAGGACATCTATCAGTCCCGCTGCCTGAGGAACAAACTTCAGCCTTACAGGACATCTACCAGTCCCGCTGCCTGAGGAACAAACTTCCAGCCTTACAGGACATCTATCAGTCCCGCTGCCTGAGGAACAAACTCCCAGCCTTACAGGACATCTACCAGTCCCGCTGCCTGAGGAACAAACTCCCAGCCTTACAGGACATCTATCAGTCCCGCTGCCTGAGGAACAAACTACCAGCCTTACAGGACATCTACCAGTCCCGCTGCCTGAGGAACAAACTACAAGCCTTACAGGACATCTATCAGTCCCGCTGCCTGAGGAACAAACTACCAGCCTTACAGGACATCTACCAGTCCCGCTGCCTGAGGAACAAACTACAAGCCTTACAGGACATCTACCAGTCCCGTTGCCTGAGGAACAAACTCCAGCCTTACAGGACATCTACCAGTCCCGCTGCCTGAGGAACAAACTTCCAGCCTTACAGGACATCTATCAGTCCCGCTGCCTGAGGAACAAACTCCCAGCCTTACAGGACATCTACCAGTCCCGCTGCCTGAGGAACAAACTCCCAGCCTTACAGGACATATATCAGTCCCGCTGCCTGAGGAACAAACTCCCAGCCTTACAGGACATCTACCAGTCCCGCTGCCTGAGGAACAAACTCCCAGCCTTACAGGACATCTACCAGTCCCGCTGCCTGAGGAACAAACTCCCAGCCTTACAGGACATCTATCAGTCCCGCTGCCTGAGGAACAAACTCCCAGCCTTACAGGACATCTACCAGTCCCGCTGCCTGAGGAACAAACTCCCAGCCTTACAGGACATCTACCAGTCCCGCTGCCTGAGGAACAAACTACAAGCCTTACAGGACATCTATCAGTCCCGCTGCCTGAGGAACAAACTACAAGCCTTACAGGACATCTACCAGTCCCGCTGCCTGAGGAACAAACTCCCAGCCTTACAGGACATCTACCAGTCCCGCTGCCTGAGGAAAATCCAGAAGATCAGGTTAGACAGCGGTCACCCAGCACACGGCCTGTTCACTATACAGCCATCAGGCAGGAGATTCTGCAGCATCCACTCCAGAACAACCAGCTACTAAACAGCTTCTATCCACAGACTGTCAGGCTTCTGAACAAACTGTGAAGCTGAAAGACCCCAATATTATATTATACTATTCTTTTATTTATTCTGTTATCGCTGCTATGGTCAATATCACTAAGTCACTTTAAGTAGATATATCTTCTCAGATAACCTGCCTATGGAAAAGTTTCTACATATGTTCTCCTGTGTGTGTATATATATATATATATATATATATATATATATATATATATATATATATATATATATATATATATATATATATATGTGTGTGTGTATATATATATATATATATATATATATATATAATTTTTGTATGTTTTGTATATTCCCCTATATATTTCAGTTATAACTATATGTATATTTTCTAGCTTATTTTTACTTCATTATTGTCTATTTATGGTATGTTTGCACTGTTTTTACTACAAATATATTGTTGCTGATATTGTTGCTGTAGAGTTATTATCTGAGCCTCACGCCAAGCATTTCAATGCATGTTATGTCCTGACATGATGTGCAAATGACAAATAAACTTAAAAACTTGAAATACATGTTAGTGCAGTCTGCAAGCAAGCACACTCACTAACCATAAACAATAATAACATAAAAGTGAACAGAAGTATATGAAATAGCTATAAACTCATAGGAATATATTACTGCTGCAGTGGGAAATATGGCACATTGAACAAATGCTATTTTATTAAACACAGCAAGTTCACCCTTACAAAAAATAAGTTTATTCAAGTGTACCATTAGTTTACTTCTTTTAAACTAAAAATAAGCGAGTATGCTTTCAGTTTACTTTTTATGTACTTCTCAGTGATATACTAAATACAGTTATACTTAAGTATGCTTGGGTTATACTGACAAGTATAGAACAGTCTAAATATATTTGGCCTTAATCTTTTGATTGAGATAGTAGAACTAAGTATTCTTGTTCTGCACAAAAGCACATCCAGTACAATATTTATTAAATTTTAATTTATAAAGATTTATAAAGATACAAATATGTTTCTTAATCTGAGTGTGTCTTGTTTATTTTACGTGTGTCCATTGGTTAACGTTGTTAAGTTCTATTTTAAATAGAAAAAAAACCCTTAAACCTAGTCATATACTTTAAAGTGCAACAATAATATAAGCAGTAAATTAAGTTTACTTTTAGTGTAGTTGCAGTACAAAAGATGTAAACTAGTTGTACACTTGGTTTACTACTCTTACACTTAAAAGTATACTCTTAAAAACTAGAAAGTGGGCCAATTTAGTCCCAAGAAGTATTAAAATAGTACATATACAAGTGTACTACTAGTACAATGACATTAGTATAGTAACTGCATAAAGTATACTGAATAAAATGAACTTTAAGTATACTTATTTTTTTCCACCGCTTACGTAGCCAGGAAGCAGGCAGGTCACTTCTAACTGTACACTTCTACTCCTGTGGCAGACAGTGGATAAAAATACTCAGAGGAAATGTAAAGACCCTTCTTTGTGATTAACTGATCATGTAGTGTGTGTAGGTTTCTCACTCTGAAGGCTGAGCACTGAGGGTTTGTCTAGGTGAGTAAGTACAGTATTTTGGAAGGGTTCACATGTGTGTTCAAGTTGGTGTGGGAGTTTTAGCGTGACATTTATGAGTCATGATGTAACAGAGAGGAAAAGAGACTATTTCTGAAGTGTTTGGATGCTGAGTGTGTGTGTGTGGTGAGTTCCCGGTGGGCTTCTCTGTGTGTGGGGGGGCCCTGAGAGAGCTATAAATAGAACCTGATTGAAGCATTCTAATACTGAAGTGTTTGTTGACCCACAGTATTATTAGTGCATCAGCCAAGCACAGAAATGCCCATCCAGGATAAACCGTAAACACGACCGCTGTGAAAATATTAGCTTAGTAATGAGGACAAAATGGAGATAGTATAAAAAACGGCAGGACTAAAAAAGACAGCACAACTTGTTTGGCTGTGTTTGAGGAACAGAATGGTGGAGGTACAAATAAGGTTCGTTCAGAGTTCAGAGCCTTTACTCTGTTAGCTAAGTTAGCTCGTTCGTTCGGTCTACCGCTGGAGAGTAGAATATCGGCCCTGTCTCAAATAACGCCTGTTCCCTACTTAGAGCACTAACTTGAAGAGAAAAAAAAACACAGCCATTAAAAATAACAGACATTGCATGTTAAATCAGAAGTTATCTAAACTATCTCTTAATATTAATGGATGAATATTAATGGGTAATTGTGGGGAGGTTCTGCCATTTCATGTCCAACCTAGTGCACTACGTAGGGCGAAGGAAGTAATTTAAGACGGCTCCACAGAACAAGTAAACCCTGTCTTGGCAACTGTTTGTAAAATTGAATTTTGAAAGCGGAGAGATTTATTCAGGAGATTAAACTTTAAAAATGATTCTGTGTGTAAACAGTGTTTAGTGTTTAGAAAATATACGTGCACAGAAACTGAAAGCAGGCTCATTTAACCTAGATAACTATACAGGTTTAGGATTTACTTACAGCAGTGTGTAGAAGTTTACTAAGACTTTAGATGGAAAAACCCCAGTAGAACCATGAAGAAAAGTAATTCCTAAATAAATAAAAAGTAGATGTTTTAATTGTGTTTAATATATATATAGAAGTCCATTGATCCTAACGGAAAGTGCAGAAGATACATTGCTTTTAATATGATGTCTGGTTAAGTAATTTAGAATAATAATAAGTTGGTGTTATGTTTACATGTGTTAATGTCTAACATATTTTTGATATTTGGCACAGGTTCAGTTGAGAAAACATGATTAAAACTTGGAAGAGAATGAGAGCCGGGAGATGGAGGACAGTTAAGGGGTATCAGCTCACACTGTTTCTGTCTGGGAGTTTTTATTTTAAACACATCCTCAGTTTTACATTTACAGCATTTGGCAGACACTCTTATCCAGAGAGACCTGCAGTTTACATTCACACAGGTAGGTGAAGGTAGTGTTAGGGGTCTTACCCAAGGACTGACTTTCCCCTAACAGCAAGTGTAGTCAGTCAGACATGTTGGTGTCTGTATTTCACTTCATTAGTTTTGACACAAGACGCTAGAGGGCGCTTCAGAGGGAGTCCAGGATTACCAGTGGGGCTTTTGTGTAAAATGTTTCATTGTTTTTTTATTTAAAAAAAAACTTATTTTCTCAACACCAAACAGCAGAAAATATTTTAACACTGCTATGTTTTGAGCTTTTGAATTCAAGTTATAGATCTTTCTAACATTGCCTTAAGTAAACTTATGACATCAGTGAGCACGCACCATGCTAGTGCTATGCCAATGCTCATGTCCTACAGGCAAAAACAATAAAATAAAATAATGCTGGTACATTTTCTATTTTTTTAATGGAGTGCGAGCATCATTCTACATTTTAAAAGAAATAAAATACATAGCAAATTGCCAGAAGTCCCTTAAACTTAAGCTATGAGGTTAATGTGTGAAATACCTCCTAGTAACCCACATTGGCTTTCTAATTCAATGTGCCTGGCTGCTGGCTCAACACAGCAGCCCTGATGTTATTTTAATGGCAACAAGGTGTTTGGTTTAACAGTTCTTCTTATAAAAATGCTCTATTCTAGTTTGGCAATGTACATTAACTGAGATCATAACTGAGATCTACTATTTTGAGTTGAGTTATGAGCCAGTATGTTACAGCATATTGTAAAGTTTTTAATGGTGTTCCAGGCATAGTTATCATTGTTAGACTATGAAGGACCAACTGGGTGAACCAATTTGCTGCAGCACCACATGGAGGTACACCAGGGATGCATCTCTGGTCAAGAATACAAAAGACAGAAGCTGACAAACTGGGTCATTGAGTCATTCAGGGGGTCTAAGAAGGTAATAGGTGTGTTCGAGATACAGCTACTTCCTACAGACATTGGCTAATATGAATCAAAGCCCACCCTATCCCCTAAAATATTACCTATAAGCTGTAAGCTGATACCACTGAAGGGTAAGGTAGTAAATCACTGTATGTATAGTGATGTAGAACAACATTTGTGGAATTACAGTAAATTGCAAATAAATAAACAGAATACAACCTACTATACTTTATTATTATTATTATTATTATTATTATTATTATTATTATTATTATTATTATTATTATTATTATTATTATTATTATTATCCGCTGTTTATTATTAAATAAATGATGAAGGTTCAGCGTTCCTTAAGAACCCCTTGAAAACATTGAACATTGACCTTATCATACGTTTAATTAATACCAGTTCATAAATCTTCCACCTCCCACAACATCTGTGGACACTTGCATATTTAATGTGTCCATGCATCCCCTGAGAGCACACAGTAGACTGCTGATACAGGATCAGCTCTTTTAGAGTACTCTTAAACAAATCATTCAATGAAACCCTAAACTGCTGATCCTTAGTCAGTCTGTCACAGTCTGCCCTGTTTACATGCCTGTCTGTCTTTGTTTACGTTCCTCTGTCCCTAGCCATGTGTATCTGTTTTGCTCATGTGCTCCTTATGTCTCCGCCCTTCATCTACTCCTAGTTTGTATCTCCTCTCCTTTCCAGGTGTTCCTTGTTGTCTTTGTCTACTTAAACCCTCTGTAAACCTTCCTATCCTGGTCCGACGTTGTGAATGTATGTTGTTGCTGTATGTTGGTAAGTTCTTTGTCTCATTCCTGTGTAAAGTATGTCCTATAATAAAAACAACCTTGCGCTTGTATCCGCCTCTCCTGCCTATGACATCGTCACACAGTCATTAAAAAGACTTTCACTACTATTGCAAATGGGTAGCCATTTAAACATGGATCACATTCTTATTTCTTATGGAAGAGAACACACGGTACATCAGAACTTAGCAGCGAAGGTTAAGATCTGTTACAGCACTGCTTTAGTACATGTAAGTAGCCTGGTGGTGGCGCTGCAAGGACCACTGCAACACCCCACTATTTAGCATTGTGCACACTTGATCATTACACACTTCTTATGTGCTGTCAAATAGACTTGAGTAACAGTATTGAAGGACAGCGGCAAAGTTCACAAGACTAGATAAGATAGAAGACATGAACCTACATAGACATGTATTGAGGCCTATTCCAACAAGTGCCATAACATTACAGTGGACCAAAGGGGTCTTCATGACAATAATAATGCAGGTTTATTTTGATTTATGATTCATCATGAAGCAGCACAGTGGTGCAGTGGTTGGTGCTATCGTCTCACAGCAAGATGGTCTGGGTTGGATTCCCGGTCCGGGCCATTCTGTGGAGTCTGCATGTGCTTCAGTGAGTTTCCTCCCACAGTCCGAACACATACATGTTAGGTTGATCACTCACTCCAAATTGCTCTTAGATGTGAGTGTGTGTTGGCCATGCGATGGACTGGCGACCTGTCTAAGGTGTACCCTGCCTTCAATGCTGGGATTGGCTAGCGGGATAAAGCAGAACTTCCTTATTGAAATGCTACCTTACTGAGATGCAGCCCTTTAGTAAACTGATGCTCTCACAGATGTTGTTGGATCTAGGAAAGATTTATAAACTGTTATTAATTAAACGTCTATTATGTATGAAAAGGTCAATCAAGGTTTTCAGGGGGTGCGTAAGGGATGCTGAAGTATTTTCAGCCCCCCTGGTGCTGCACCTCTGCAAGTGGATGTGAGAATAATGTTAAATCTGCTGTAGCTGAGAGAACTGCATCAGTAAGTTAACTGAGAGAAATCTATCAGTGGCAGAAGGAGCACACCACACCAGTTAAAAAGTCTGTGAATGAAGGAGGAGATAGCGCTGGTGATGGTGTGATATTCCGTTATCTGGTAACTGGTTAAAAGGAACTAGCTTTTCTTATTTTGTTTCATTTTTATAGCTACAGCGGATTCAGACTGCTAAACAACTAAGTGTGTGATGATTTAGATGTGTTGTGGGCACAGTGCAATAAGAATTCACTAGAATTTGGCTGAACCGTCACCTGGATGCTGCCTCGAGACTGACTGAGCTGCAGTACATCATCACTCTGATTCAGCTACTGCAGAGAAGGACGTAATGAAAAGAGGTCAAAAAATCCTTTAAAAAAATCCCTTACATAAGACTCTCACACTGACCCGTCCTGCTTACGTCACAGCCTGAGCAGTTACTATAGTTACCCATACCCCCCCCCCTCTCCTCCTCTTTCTGAAGCAGCGTGGACGAGCAGAACGAGGGTGTGTGTGGGGAGACTGCATGAGCCTGGGGGACCCTCGTGTACATCAGCAAAAAAGGCTGTACCTTTCCGTTCACTTTCACCGTCCGATCACACTGCAGCACCAGCGTTTTCACATCGTCTGAGCGTGTGTGACACCCTACCGTCGCACAAGGATTCAGTGAATACCAGAACATCTACAGGTATGTGCTGATGTAACAGCAGCATTGAGTGAGCATGCAGTAATGTGTAGTGAAGCATATGTAGTGTATAGATCATGCATGGTACATGCCTGGTGTGTGTTATGTGTATAGATGTGGGGTTAACCTGAGGTGTAGTATACGTAGATGAAGTCATATATAAAGCATGCTATGTGGGATTAATGTTCGATTGCATAGAAAGTATGTGAACCCTTTGGAATGACCTAGATTTCTGCATTGATCGTTAATAAAATCTGGTCTCATCATTAATCAGCTCACAATTATAGACAAACACAGTGTAACTAAGCTAAAACACACACAAACCTTTGTACTTTTCTATCTTTTGTTGAGCGCATTGAGTAACCTTCACTCTGCAGGCTAGAAAAAATATGTCAACCGATTATTGAATAGCCTGTAGATCCTCTATAGCAACAATGCCCTCCACCAGATGTTTCCTATAGCTGCAAAATAACATCTGCACAAAAGTAATTAAGGAAAAATGTTCTTTCAGTTCATCAAAATTCCTAAAATGCCTTGCTCACCCAGCCCACCCAGTTGTCAGACCACTGCATCTCAATAGGGTTAATGGTCAGGACATCCTTTTCAACCTTGTATTAGTGGATTTACTGCTGTATCAGTGTCTTTGTCTTGTTGCATCACTCAATGTTTCTTCAGCTTAAGGTCACAGACTGTTGCCCATACATTTTCATGTATAATCTTTTTTTATACATCTTTGCATTAGTTGCTCCCTCAATGATCGCAAGGCATCCAGACCTGGAGGCAGCAAAGCAGCCCTGAGCCATGAAGCCCTCCACCATGCTTCACGGTTGGGATGAGGTTGTGGTGTTAGTGTGCAGTGTCCGTTTTGTTCAAACATCAAGTGTTGAGCATTTATGCTTCCAAGAATTCCACTCGGGTCTCATCTGTACATAGAGGATTTTTCTAGAAGCCATGACCTTTTGTAGCTTCATGTGTCTCTACAACACATCTTCTGAGGTCTCCTGAAAGCCATAAGTTTATATTATTTTTCTTGAAAGTAGCACAGGCTATGTGTGCTGCCTTTATTTAATATGCAAACCTACACTTGTACTCTCATCTACTTAAATGAAACACCTTTTGCTTTTACCAGTTAGCTTCTAGAGAAGTTATTAACACAGAGGTTCACTTACTTGTTCTAGCCTGCACTGTGAATGTTTACTCAATGCGCTCAATAAAAACTATAAAAAATAAGACTGTTTGTGTGTTATTAGTAATTTAGTTAGATTGTGTTTGTCTATAAATGTGATTGAAATATGATCAGACCACATTTTATTAGTAGTCAATGTGGAAATCCAGGTAATTCCAATTTTCTTGCACCTGTATGGTGTATTTCATGTAAGGTAAACATATAGGTGAAGGTTATGTTTGGTTAATTGGCAGCAAATTTTCATATTTGAATCAGGTGTGTTTATATCATGTCTATGTTATCTCTGTCCCTGTCTGGCTTTTTATATCTCTATCATAGACAGCATGTCCTGGATCTTTGTGGACTGGTTTGTCCCTGTCTATCTGCTGGTGTCGGTCCTGGTGCTGGCCGGCTTTGGGGCCTGCCTGTATTTCCTGGAGCCCGGCCTTCAGGACGCTCACAAGTGGAGCAACAAGTCTATAAAACGGCAACCCCTGGGGCCCACACTGCAAGCCCACCGAGATGACGACAGCAGCGCACTTATTTGACAGGACGCGCGGTGGAGTGGCCTCCAAATGCTGGCCTCACGTCAACAAGTAGCCAACACTTAATGAGACCTAAACACTTCAATTCCACCAACACCTAACAAATGTTCTGTTGTGCTGAGAGCTTTCAGAAGTTTCAGACTGTTCACTGAGAAAGAGAATCTATTGAGGAAAATCTCGGTAGCGCAGACTGTTGTTATGCTAATCCACTCAAGCTAACAGCTTCATTGCACTTTGTGCTCTCAAAGTAGGAACATTTCCAGGAATTCAGCTCCTGACTGAAAAAAGTAGAACGTGGGGTCGTGTGGTGATGGCCAAAGACCAGTAAAGTGGACTGGACAAATGATGTGTTAGCAGTGTCCTTCCAGGAATTAGTTAGCAGGCTGTGTTTATGGACTGTACTAACCTGAAAGATGATAAGCTATACTGTGCCATTGTATTTATCAGTAAATGCTGGGTTTGAGCTCGTTTGTCTTTGTATCATGCAAGGTTTGCACACCAGTCAGCCTGCCATTTAATTTATCTATCAATCAGAAGTCTGGAATCAGTGTATTCAGTAATATAAAAACAGAATGGTGGCAGCTCAGTGTGTAAAATCATTCAAATATACTAGTTTACAATGTTATACAATAATAAATAAATCAACAGACTGTTAAAATACATAAGTCAATACATAAGAAACGTTAGATGTGTTTAGAGGGGTGCAGATCATTCTTTAATGTTTGCATAAAGTTATAATAAAATGAGTCATAATATTTCTAATGTCTTGTATTTCACATTATCACATTATAACTACATTTTGAGGCAGATAAAACATATTGCCATTTGTTATTGCCAAAATATATATAATATTAAACATTTTGATGTTAAATTAGGAAATATGCTGAAGATATAAGATGAATTTACTCAAATAAATAAATTAAGAGGCTTAGTAATAAAAATAACTAAATAAAGCAAACAGCTGAGAAAGGTAAGACAGGACAAAAGATAAAACTGAAACTAATATTAAAATAATAATAGTAAGGATAAAATAGTACAAATATACAAATATAGCCAATAAAAATAAATCAACAACAAAAACAACCAAAAATAATAATTTAAGGACAAAAAAAAGTGAATCAACCATAATAGCTGCAGCTGAGTGGACTGTGTAAGTTGTTACTGTGAATAAAACAGAAAAGAAAATAATTATGAAAAACTTTCCAAACTTTTGAATGATAGTGTAAATCTAAAGTAAGTTACTAATGAATGAATGAATGAATACTAACGGTAATGAATGTCCTTCCTAACGAATCTCCACATTCACCACATACAGTTCTGTGAAAAAGTAATTGCACGTTGTTTGTCACAGCAAATGCTCTTTAAACAAAATGTAATATGACACATGTATAGATGTATGTTTATAGGATTCAAAGCTGAGTGTCTTTGTCCAGGATTATATAACATTGTTGTGACTGTCTAACAGTAATGTTACATTTTGGGGTTATTTTTTCATGGCACTGCATATTTATGCCCCTCTTAATGAATCAAATAAGCTGAAGAAGGAATCTGTTTTGAGCACCACCACTTGCTGTCTAGACAGAGATTTAGAGATGTGTTTTTTATTTGTTTTAGAGTAAATGTCGGCCTTGTGTGTGTTTTATGTGTTGATATTTTTATAAAAGCGAGACAGTGTCAGTGACAGTAATTCTAATAAATGAGAGAAAATATGTTTGAGAAAACGGAAAACTTTAGAAACCTGTTAGCCTAAAATAAGCTGTACTGTGAAAATGTGTTGTTTTTTTAAGGGGCTACTGTTGCCCAATTGTTGCCCAGTTGTGCCAAATACTCCTGTATACATGTGATTCAGCTACTGTATCAGCAGCTAAATGTTTCACGCTAGGCTATACTTGTCTTTGTGATATATATATATATATATATATGACCTGATTTATGACTTGAATCTTCTCACAAAGAGAGAGAAAAACTGGCATAATTCATTTGTACATGCACATTTTCCAACCTGTTTTTGCATCTCTTCAAATAAACAGCCTTTTTAATACTTTAAGACTGATATTTATAAATGATCTCTGTCCTGATTGGCTGTCCTGTATTGACCCCGTCCTTAGTGGTACACTAAAAACTGATTACATGAAGTACTGTCTCCATTATTAAGAATGAAAGATATGTCAGCATTTGGCCACTTATATGTGATATAGTTTATAAAGCACTCTGTTCCTTTAACAAGACACATTGGATATTTATCTGTGAGGCTAATCAGATACTGTTAAGTAACATTAACCAACATAGTAACCAACTATATATAGATATAGATATATATATATCCTCATGGTAGCTGCTTGTTAGAATATATATATAGAAGACGGCTGAATTTCTGGATCGTGTTGACATGTGGCTTCTTTCTTGCATGATACAGCTTTGACTTGCATTTGTGGGCTGCACATAGAGCTGTGTTTAGAGACAATAATTTCTGGAACTGTTTCTGAGTCCATGCACTGAATTCCAGTATAAAATTAATGCCTGTTTAAATGCTTTTGCTGCCTGAAGGCCCAGAAGATCATGAGCATCCCATACTGACCCTCTGCCTTGTCCATTGTACATTGTCTTTTGATGATGTAATGTTCTGTAGATGGTGTGATATCTAAGATATTGTACAGTCTTATGTTGAGGAAGTCTTCTTTAAGCTTTTAGACACTTTTTCGCAGATGGGTGATCCTCAGCTTCTCAGAGACTCCTTGTCGCATCAGTGTAAATAAGCAAGCTAAACAGCTTTAGGATGAATGCGTACAACATGTGCAAACTATACATAACTATATTCATGATGAATAAAAAAATCATCCACATATATGGATAGTTAATGACTAGAGAGGGAATGTTTCGATACCTCAGACCCTTCCCTTTAAATAGAAATCATAAAGATTGTTTGTTTTCTTATGATATGGACCCTTTAAGTTGTAAGAAATTGTCAATTTCTCTGAAATACTCAACAGCTCAAAGACTTTTAAGACTTTGTCGCTCTTCTCTTTTTACATGAACATTTGAGAGTTTCACACACCCTCGACCGTTCAACCAGCACAAAGTGATGGGAGTGGGTGAATGAGACAGCGAGGCTTTAGACGAGAAGAATGGAGAGAATGTGATTCTGGTACCCACCACTTCCTGTTGCTGTTCTCTCTCCCTCTCTCTTGTTCTGTCAGTCTCTCTAACCCAGTCAACGGAAAGATGCAGACGGAGTCCAGCAGGTCAGTTCATTTGCTTTCTCTCTGTCTGGTTTCTGTAGGACAGGATGTTACAGAGGGGCTTGCGTCCACCTCGGACACCAAACCTGGCTATTAGCGCAGGAGTTGAATCAGGTGTGTGAGTTTGAGTGGGGAAATCACCACACTGTGCTGGAGTTGAAAACCTCCAGTGTAATATCTCTACTATCTCAGTGTAATATCTTCCACTAAATTTTCATCCATTACTAAGTAAACAGAGTCAGTCAGAGAGGTTTGATATAAAATGCTGCGTCTGGAGAAACAGTGGTGGTGATGGGAACCAGACATCTGAAATGTTTAATGCCTCTAACAGCCCTCTCACCAGAAGTTGTTACATGAAATGGTTATTAACATGTAGTCTCGTGCTTTAAACGTTGGTTTGCAATAGAGATTTTTGGAGATATTGGCCTAAATGGATTGACGGTGGGGCAGGAAGGTACATGCAGCACATTGTAAGGCATTCAGAACTCGCCATTTGCACACAGAGGAATGTGGCCTCTGCATCCGTGCACACACTAGGGGGGCAGTGAGAACACTTATCCGGGGTGGTGGGCAGCCTTATCCATAGCACCCAGTAGTGTTCTGTTGATTCAGAGGGTCGTGTAGGTGGCAGTTTTATGGCCTGGGAAATGTTTTTGTGGCATTCTCTGGGCCCACTCATCCATGTGGAAGGCACTCCCAACAGATTTGGGCAGAGCACATACACCATACATGCTGATTGTCTTCCTTGGGTCAGATGGGATCTTCCAGCGAGACACACTGGTCTGAAGAGCTGAGCAAGACTTCCAAATACTACCTTGGACCACAGACTTGAACCCAACTGAGCACATTGTGGGACCATCTTGATTGATGTTCTCGCTCTATGGATCTATGGATCCCCCTGACCCCCCAGCAGTTGTGGGATTCACTGCAGTCAGCATGGCTTCAAATACCTGTGACAACCTACCAGGACCTTATTTAGTCTCCCAGCCTGCCTAGCTGCTGCCAGTCTGCACACTGCGGTTACTCTGGATATAAGCCGGCGGTCATATAATGTTAAAATATGGTAAATAAATGGTAAAATAGTTCTATAGACTATATATAGACTATTTTGCCTTAGGATGCCCTGCCTGGGCCATTTCACCACAATGAATTCAAATAAATCAATTAAAATATGTTTGAAGACAAAGCTATCAACTTCAAGCAACATGTATTTAAATATTTCATGGAAAGTTTGGATGATGGATGTCTGGTTCTAGTTACCACCAATGTGAGCAACTGTGATTAGACCAGTTCCTCTAGAAAGGAGCATTTCACATCAGATCATTTCAAATCACTTTGTTTACATCTCAACCATTTAATAATGTGGACTATTTGGGAAATCATTGAGGTTCTTCTTTTAACCATACAGGCTTAAAATAGACCTTCAGAAGTCCACTGAAACTGTTAATTAAAAAAAAGTTTAGTCTGCAGCTAAAAAAGTTATTTTTTATGTGATACCACAGAAGACTGCTTCCGTAAAGAACCCCATGTTTGACTGCAAAGTACCTTCTCAGAGTTTTTGTAACCTCCACATAATGTAAAGGTTATATATCTTTGAACTATACGTTCAAGCAAAGACCCTTTACCAACCGGACCATGCAGTTCAGAATTTGAATGCTCTATTTTTGTTAACGTGTATTTAGAAAGATACTGAAAACATTACTGCCTTGAATAAGTGTGGCTATACTGTCTATATCTGACTATCCTGACTTGATCTTTTCTCATGCACTCTTTCAGTGGCTCTCCTGTTTAATCTACTTTCACTGTACTTACTGCTCCTCTTTTAAAAACAGATCCCAACCCACTCCTACCATTCTGCTCTGAATGTTTGACTAAGCTCTACTGTTTGCTCCTCTGCTCTTCACAACTAATATGATGAACCCCAGTGAGATAGACCCCAATGAATCTTCATTATATACATTAACTCCTTCCTCTTCACCGAATCTCTCCCAGTCTCTCCAATATGTCTCCACCCACTCTCCTACAAGACTTTCTCCATGTCCCCAGCGTCCATCATCCATATCTCCTACTCGTCTCTCTCCATCCCTCCAATGCCTTTCTTCCTCTCCTTCTGCCATCTCTCCTGCCGGTCTTTCACCAAGTCCAGTTCTCATCATTTCACCTTCGCCTACACAAACCTCTTCATCTCTCCAGCGTCCATCATCATCATCCTCTTCAATGGGTGTGTCCCCCTGTCCATCTCCTATCTCCTCTTCCTCTCCTGTAATACAGCTTTCCCCTTGCCCTCCTCTACTCCATTCGTCGTCCCCTACCAGGCTTTCTCCATGTCCCCAGCTGTTCACCTCTCAAAGCCCTACTAGACTCTCTCCATGCCCCACACCACTCTCTTCTCCAGTCATTCTTAAAAGGCCCATCCACATCTCCTCATTCAGTGACAGCGGGAGTCCATTGGATCTTACAGACCATGCTGTTCTGTGCAGGTAAGAATCAAGTAAAGTTGTCAAAGTTAAGTCAATCATCTAAACGTTGGCTCTATCACTGGAATAGCTGAGGTTTATGCCACCCGTCCAAGAGATTATATCACCACTCTCCCTCATCACTCATCACAATGGCAATGGCAAACATGGCATCTGTTAGCTGACATAACAGAATTGGTAGTCAGTTCTTCTCCAAACATGTTAAGCTGTCCAAAAAAACCCAGTGACTGACTTCTATGTCTGAGGGCCGAGGCTTAAAGGTGACAGTTTGCTACTGAGCCTTAGAGATGTCCATGCAACACTCCTAGACTAATTTGCCCAATTACTCTCATTCTTTAATCAATACAATATAAAATATAATAATTGAACAAAAGTGGACAGTCTAATAGCTGCATTTTAATATGTTTAGAACAGAGAACACTAACCGTCCTCCTGGAGATCTACTATACTGCAGGTTTCACCTCCTTCCAAGCTGTAACGCACCTCATTCATCTAACTAAACACTCCTGAAAGCAACAGTTAAACGGATCAGGAGGTGGCTGATTAATTTGGAGATAGGAAGGTCTGCAGGAAGGTATATCTCTAGGAACAGGGTTGACCACTCCCTTAGAACGTCAGAAGAAAGTTGAATGGAATGGAGAGAGAACATTCTCAACAATCCTATATGATTGGGACATCCCAACCATACCCTTAACTGCTCCTCGGTTCTCTGGTTAGAGCTGACCATCAGTCCGGGCACGTGTGTATATATGTGGGTATTTCACTGCACAGATGGGTCAAACGCAGAGGTCAAATTCCTCTGTGTGCAAACACGAGGGGAAAAGAATTCGAAATTCTAGAACAGTGTAAATGGTGGGCATTCTAGAATAGAGTAAACAGTGGGTAACATTCTAGAACAGTGTAAATGGTGGGCATTCTAGAATAGAGTAAACAGTGGGTAACATTCTAGAACAGTGTAAATGGTGGGCATTCTAGAATAGAGTAAACAGTGGGTAACATTCTAGAACAGTGTAAATTGTGGGCATTCTAGAATAGTGCAAACAGTGGGTAACATTCTAGAAAGGTGTAATTGGTGGGCATTCTAGAATAGAGTAAACAGTGGGTAACATTCTAGAACAGTGTAAATGGTGGGCATTCTAGAATAGAGTAAACAGTGGGTAACATTCTAGAACAGTGTAAATGGTGGGCATTCTAGAATAGTGCAAACAGTGGGTAACATTCTAGAAAAGTGTAATTGGTGGGCATTCTAGAATAGTGCAAACAGTGGGTAACATTCTAGAACAGTGTAAATGGTGGGCATTCTAGAATAGAGTACACAGTGGGCAGCATTATAGAACAGTGTGAATTGTGGGCATTCTAGAACAGAGTAAACAGTGGGTAACATTGTAGAATGGTATGAATGGCGGGCATTCTAGAATGTTGTAAACAGTGAGTAACATTCTAGAACAGTGTGAATGATGGGCATTCTAGAATAGAGTAAACAGTGGTAACATCATAGAACAGAGTGAATGGTAGGCATTCTAGAATAGAGTAAACAGTGGTAACATTATAGAACAGTGTGAATGATGGGCATTCTAGAATAGAGTAAACAGTGGTAACATTATAGAACAGTGTGAATGATGGGCATTCTAGAATAGAGTAAACAGTGGTAACATTATAGAACAGAGTGAATGATGGGCATTCTAGAATAGAGTAAACAGTGGTAACATTATAGAACAGAGTGAATGATGGGCATTCTAGAATAGAGTAAACAGTGGTAACATTATAGAACAGTGTGAATGATGGGCATTCTAGAATAGAGTAAACAGTGGTAACATCATAGAACAGAGTGAATGGTAGGCATTCTAGAATAGAGTAAACAGTGGTAACATTATAGAACAGTGTGAATGATGGGCATTCTAGAAGAGTAAACGGTGGTAACATTATAGAACAGTGTGAATGATGGGCATTCTAGAATAGAGTAAACAGTGGTAACATTATAGAACAGTGTGAATGATGGGCATTCTAGAATAGAGTAAACAGTGGTAACATTATAGAACAGTGTGAATGATGGGCATTCTAGAATAGAGTAAACAGTGGGCAGCATTATAGAACAGAGTGAATGGTAGGCATTCTAGAATAGAGTAAACAGTGGTAACATCATAGAACAGAGTGAATGGTAGGCATTCTAGAATAGAGTAAACAGTGGTAACATTATAGAACAGTGTGAATGATGGGCATTCTAGAATAGAGTAAACAGTGGTAACATTATAGAACAGTGTGAATGATGGGCATTCTAGAATAGAGTAAACAGTGGGTAACATTATAGAACAGAGTGAATGGTGGGCAATCTAGAATAAAGTAAACAGTGGTAACATTATAGAACAGAGTGAATGATGGGCTTTTTAGAATAGAGTAAACAGTGGGCAACATTATAGAACAGAGTGAATGATGGGCATTCTAGAATAGAGTAAACAGTGGGTAACATTATAGAACAGTGTGAATGATGGGCATTCTAGAAGAGTAAACAGTGGGTAACATTATAGAACAGTGTGAATGATGGGCATTCTAGAATAGAGTAAACAGTGGGTAACATTCTAGAACAGTGTAAATTGTGGGCATTCTAGAATAGTGCAAACAGTGGGTAACATTCTAGAAAGGTGTAATTGGTGGGCATTCTAGAATAGAGTAAACAGTGGGTAACATTCTAGAACAGTGTAAATGGTGGGCATTCTAGAATAGAGTAAACAGTGGGTAACATTCTAGAACAGTGTAAATGGTGGGCATTCTAGAATAGTGCAAACAGTGGGTAACATTCTAGAAAAGTGTAATTGGTGGGCATTCTAGAATAGTGCAAACAGTGGGTAACATTCTAGAACAGTGTAAATGGTGGGCATTCTAGAATAGAGTAAACAGTGGGCAGCATTATAGAACAGTGTGAATTGTGGGCATTCTAGAACAGAGTAAACAGTGGGTAACATTGTAGAATGGTATGAATGGCGGGCATTCTAGAATGTTGTAAACAGTGAGTAACATTCTAGAACAGTGTGAATGATGGGCATTCTAGAATAGAGTAAACAGTGGTAACATCATAGAACAGAGTGAATGGTAGGCATTCTAGAATAGAGTAAACAGTGGTAACATTATAGAACAGTGTGAATGATGGGCATTCTAGAAGAGTAAACGGTGGTAACATTATAGAACAGTGTGAATGATGGGCATTCTAGAATAGAGTAAACAGTGGTAACATTATAGAACAGTGTGAATGATGGGCATTCTAGAATAGAGTAAACAGTGGTAACATTATAGAACAGTGTGAATGATGGGCATTCTAGAATAGAGTAAACAGTGGGCAGCATTATAGAACAGAGTGAATGGTAGGCATTCTAGAATAGAGTAAACAGTGGTAACATCATAGAACAGAGTGAATGGTAGGCATTCTAGAATAGAGTAAACAGTGGTAACATTATAGAACAGTGTGAATGATGGGCATTCTAGAATAGAGTAAACAGTGGTAACATTATAGAACAGTGTGAATGATGGGCATTCTAGAATAGAGTAAACAGTGGGTAACATTATAGAACAGAGTGAATGATGGGCATTCTAGAATAGAGTAAACAGTGGGTAACATTATAGAACAGAGTGAATGGTGGGCAATCTAGAATAAAGTAAACAGTGGTAACATTATAGAACAGAGTGAATGATGGGCTTTTTAGAATAGAGTAAACAGTGGGCAACATTATAGAACAGTGTGAATGATGGGCATTCTAGAATAGAGTAAACAGTGGTAACATTATAGAACAGAGTGAATGGTGGGCAATCTAGAATAAAGTAAACAGTGGTAACATTATAGAACAGAGTGAATGATGGGCTTTTTAGAATAGAGTAAACAGTGGTAACATTATAGAACAGAGTGAATGATGGGCATTCTAGAAGAGTAAACAGTGGGTAACATTATAGAACAGTGTGAATGATGGGCTTTTTAGAATAGAGTAAACAGTGGGCAACATTATAGAACAGAGTGAATGATGGGCATTCTAGAATAGAGTAAACAGTGGGTAACATTATAGAACAGTGTGAATGATGGGCATTCTAGAAGAGTAAACAGTGGGTAACATTATAGAACAGTGTGAATGATGGGCATTCTAGAATAGAGTAAACAGTGGGTAACATTCTAGAACAGTGTGAATGGTGGGCATTCTAGAATAGAGTAAACAGTGGGTAACATTATAGAACAGAGTGAATGATGGGCATTCTAGAATAGAGTAAACAGTGGGTAACATTATAGAACAGTGTGAATGATGGGCTTTTTAGAATAGAGTAAACAGTGGGCAACATTATAGAACAGAGTGAATGATGGGCATTCTAGAATAGAGTAAACAGTGGGTAACATTATAGAACAGAGTGAATGATGGGCATTCTAGAACGGAGTAAACAGTGGGTAACATTCTAGAACAGAGTGAATGATGGGCATTCTAGAATAGAGTAAACAGTGGGTAACATTCTAGAACAGAGTGAATGATGGGCATTCTAGAATAGAGTAAACAGTGGGTAACATTATAGAACAGAGTGAATGGTAGGCGCTCTAGAATAGAGTAAACAGTGGGAAACATTCTAGAACAAATGGTAAGCATTCTAAAAGACTGTGAATGTGGGAGAACATTGTGGATTCTCCAACAATCACACACTTGTAGGGCATGACACACCAACACAATGTCTGATTGTTAGGTCAGAGTGTTATGGTCAGCAGCAGACGGCCAGATAAAGTAACAATAGACCAAAAGCCAGTAAGTACAATAAATACAGATAATAACAAATCAGTCACTGTACAATACACTAACTATTGTGTTATAGGCACACTGTATATGTTTTGGGAACTGCAGAGAATCTCTCTGGTGCAACTGCATGCAACTTGCGGATGAGTTTTTTGTAACATCCGAATGTGAGAATAGGGAATATATTGAAAGAGTATTCAAAGAGAGTCAAAACTGAGGGTTGTGTCTTCTGAGGATGGAAGTGAATTATCTAATATTGCCATCAAATCAAATCTTCATCAGAATAATGTTGATATTGCATTAGAAACCTAAACATGGAGTCAGACATTATTTTTGAGCATGTGCATGTGATGTTAACATATATAGACATATGATATGGACCAAAAAAACTTTTAAAAACGTATAATAATTGTTTCAGCCTTCACAAGGTGACCCGTGGTAGCACATACCCCATATTCTTGTGTATATTGTATATTGTGGTATATTGTCTTGTGTATATTGTCTTTTGATTCAATAATGCATCAACTATTTTTTGTAAATGTAATCTTCAGTACTATAAATTGTAACATTAGTTCCTAGCAGGAGTAAACATTGTCGAGCATACAGACAAAATACAGTACAACATGTCATATACACATGATGTAAATTCTTTCACAGTCTTCTGTATTTATAATAATAATAAGTTCAATTTATATAGCGCCTTTCTCATACCATATTTGTTGGTCTGAAAGCGACTAGTCTGGTGTAAATACTGCAATCTGGAAAAAATACCTATTAAAACTTTTTCCATTGAGTCAATATATTGGAGGTGTAGTCACGGCACCTCTACTGCCATAGTGTGTGATGCTTCTCATTTTAAGATTGTAAAAATATTCTAAGATTATTTACCGTGTGTAAAAAACTGTTATGCTATTTCCAGATCAATGAGCTTGTTACAAGACGAAGAAAATGCACATACAAATCATGGAATGTCTAGAAATAAGCAAAACCATTATATAATATCCATCCAATATGAGAAACACTAGATATATTGATTGGATTTCTGATTATTTCATTTAGCAAGATATCATTGTCTCCAGGCAAAAACTAAAAAATAGTTAAATGATTCTTTCTTCCCACAGGAAAGACCCCTCTGTGTGCTCCTCTCCAGTGGATCCGTCTTTGATTTTAAATGAGCCATCGTCAGACAAAGACCTTGAGCAGTGCGAGAGAGCGAAGTGTGACCGCCTCTCAAAGTTACCCATTCACAGTTACAGGCCGTCCCACTCCCCTGTTATGCAAGATGAGAAATCGGCAATGGACACTGAAAGGTCTAAACAGCTAACCACACCATCCACTGAGAGACGGGCCAAATCTATCCCCATCTCCAACACAAGGATTCCACAGACACAAACTAAGCAAAGACAGGAGCAGTCGCCTAGGCACCAGTACCAAGATATCAGTTTGGTAAACAAATCTTTAGGATGTAAGAAAGAAAGCATAAGTCCTGGAAACCTGAGACACATACGAGGATCCCAGAATCTTGCATCCTATAGAAGGAGACATCTAACCCAGGATCCTGTCTTAATTCAGGCCCGCCTAGGCTTGCACAAAACTGGGAGGATTGCAAACTCAAGGGTTTTTGGTGTCAAGGAAAAGTCAAACATAAACCAAGGACAGTTGAAGGGTCAGGAAGATAGAGATCTCCCTGTTGTAGCAACAGTGCCTCAATTCAAGCAGGTGATTTCAGCATCTGAGGAGGGAAATCAGATATTAGTGCCCACCAGCCGTCTTCAGTGGAGCCCAATACATCAAAGACTTCCAGTAGGATCTGTCAAGAATCAACCTACCAATCAACTCAAACCAAGTTCTGAGAATGAGGAAGTCGCCGTTGTTAGAAAACCAAACCATCCAAAACCATCCAAGTCACTGGTTCCCTCATCTTCTAACAAAGATCTAAGCAGTCAAGCGATCCACACCCATACAACGGTTACAAAGCAAGACTTTGTTGGCCTTGCAAAGAAGGCAAACTCTGCTCCCTCTGATTTAAAGGCAAGTGAGATTGAAAGAAATGAACCTAAACATCACAACAAACTTCAGTTCACAGCTCCTGAGACTCAGAGAGGTACGGAAACAGTCTCTAATCAATCTAGCCAGAAGGACTGCATCCGGATCCCTTCCAAGAAGCATGGGTCATTTGAACCTGTAGCTGACCAACTGGTGAAAATCCGTACACTTGAATCTGACACCAACAATACTGCAACATCAAAGTTTTCATACACACCCACACAACATTACCAGACGGTGCACTTTCCTTTGAAGAGCAGAACCTGCAGACGTGTGATCAAAGGAGCAGGTAGTTTGTCTGACAGTGAGCCAACATATCGGACATCCCCCCAAGCACTGAAGAAAGCTTCCCTCTCTGACCAAGCGCGGAGCAAAGTAGCTCAAGTGCGGAATATTTCCAAGTCCTTATCAAAGAGCCACACTAGCTCAGATACAGATTCCTCCAAATCAAATTCCAGTAGAACAAGCTCTCAAGAGGATGACGCACATTCAAGAAGGTACAGAAGTCTACGGGTACCAAGAAAACGCAGCAACACACAGTGCATAGGCATGCAAATAGCCAGTGACCAGAAGATTCAGCTGGGCTTCACTGACCTGCCCCAAACCCCCTCCTTCCCTCATAACCCATATACACACCCTGACTGGCTTGCACACACAGACATACCGGAACGTTCCACGCATGAATGGATGCCCCAACAGCCCATCCCTTTAGACCCTCAGCAACAGTTTGACCAGGGTGGAATGAACTACCCTCTGGTACATCAACAGGAGGAGTCCACACTGTGGAAGGAGAGTGAACGTCAGAGTGGGGAAAGACCTCATTCTGGTGTTTATGTATCTATAGGTGAGTACATGATATGCAAAAAGTAAAACATGATAATCATTAGATTCATGTTACTGAGCTGTGACAATTAAATAGGACTATAGTAACTGAGAGAGGACTTCTTTTTTAATTATGTAATTTCATATAATGTCTCTCAGTTTTTTAAAGGCAGCACAATGTTCCTTTTATTATCAATTCTGAAATCTTGAGTGTTGGCTGATACCTTTGGCCATCCCAACATATTTTCTATAAAAACATGTTCCAACCCCTTTTAATTAACCCTGTAATCATTTAAAACCTATACATGTAAATAGCTGTAATATGAAATGTATAGCCCTCTGAGGTTGGTGATCAAAGAATGTTATACATAAAATAATAACAACACCAAACAAATGACCTTTAATTCGGATATTATCCCTGAATTAGCTGTTTCTTTGGTGTCATAAAACCCAACACATTCATATGTATCTGCCTATTTAGCCTACATCAGTTTAGCCCTTCCCATTTATCTTGGAACAGCTGCATGCTAGAGACCTACTTTTATTATGCCCAGAAGGTTAGTGTTGTGACATTCTGACAAGGGCTGCAGTTCCCTTGGTTTGCCACCCGGAAGCTTTGCAATCCAGCCTTAAACTGCACTAGAGAATCTATAATGGCAAATTTTATAATTATATAATTTTATAATTTTATAATTATATGTCCTTTCTATCTGTTGAAAAGAGTTATTGTTGTTGTTAGCGTGGCTGTTAGCCATCCTCTGACACCTTGAGTTAAGTCTGTTGAGAATCAGAGGCTGTGTTCCTCACTTGCTGACCAATCAGACATTGTGTTCCTGACTTTCTGACCAATCAGAGGCTGTGTTTCTGACTTGCTGACCAATCAGAGGCTAAGCGTCTGGGCATAACAAAGATCAATAGGTGCGTCCGAAATTAGAGCCTGTATGTACTGCTCAAGCGGCAGTAGGTGAGTTTTAGTAGCCACACAAGCTCAACGTACTACGTCCACTATATTACCAGCTTCCTATGACGCAAGGCGTCAGACCACCACTGTAAAAGTCCTGCTATTCATTTAAAAGCTAGTTTACTGACAGATTTAGATACTTTTTGTGACACTGACCAGCGTTTTTGTCTAATTATGTATCAGACAGTGTCGAGCTGTAGCTCTGAGAAGAAGAAACGGGAGGAATGTAATCATTGTTTATCTCAGCAGTAGCGCTAGCTTCTGTAGTGGCAGTTCACTAGCGGTAGCTGCGTACACACAGCCCACGTTCAGCTTTTCATCGTTTCTTTCCTCTGTTTTGAATTCATCTGCAGCTTCAGGTGAATCATGGGATAGCGCAGTGTGCTAGTTCACCTACATAAAAATGCCTGCCGATTCAGAAGCCCCTCCGGGTTCTCCTACTACTCGATGCCTACGAGGTATTCGGACATACTAGCCGCGCTCGCCTACTGATTAGCCCCAAGTAGGCAATTTCGAACACACCCAATCTCTAGCACATCACATTTCCAAGAGATTTATTCTTATATATAAAACATCCTTTGATGCTGCACACAAAACCGTCAGCCTGAAAGGGTTATCATCCCTCGTTCAAAAAGCAGTCCAGGCTGAAACACTTTTAACATCAGCATGAATGGCTAAACTGATGTAGGCTAAATAAGCAGATGCATGTAAATATGTTGGGTTTTGTGACATCAGAGAAACAGCAGATTCATGGAGGAATATGGGAAAAGGTCATCTGTTGTTTTTATTTGCTAATAATCACAACTCTCGGTGGCTGTCTCTTTAGAGGGGGCAGGGCGAGGGTCAGAGCTCAACAAAGAGTGCAAGGGAGCGTGAAATTAAAGCATGTTACACAGCAATGGTTAATACAGAAACCTTGTAATTCGCCTTGTAAGTAGCTTTGGTTACAGGTTTACTGTTAGGTCAAGGTATAGTAATAGGGGTTTCAGTGTTATGTTAGCATTAAGGTAACTGGTGAATATTTACACTTCCTAGCAGCTCTCTAGATTAACTACAGCCAGGACGGCTCTTAGTATCAATGACACACTAGCTTAGAAATGTTATGTTTGCTGGGAGGACTGGGGTTTGATTCCCTGCTTAGGCGAACACTCTAAGAGTTAGAAACCTAGGCCATGATCCTTACCACTACCTTAACCTCCCGCTGTATAGGAGCGTGCCAAATGTGTAAATGTAATCCTCTGTCAGTAAAGATTCAGATGCTTTTTACTGCCTAAAAAATGAGCAATATAAATAACCCCAGGTTATATTAACCCCATAGAAATTGACTTGCTAATAAAACACCATTATATCATATATTATATGGAAAAAGAGTTTCATAAGTATCTCGAAGAAGCATTTGCGTCCACAGGTACTATTTCAAATTTACAAATGTACAACAGTAACATTGGTGCCATTTGCGCTTATAGGCAAATGCTCTTTTATTGAACAGCAACAGAAAACCACCACTCAGCGCTATTTTAACACCGGTAGGCTCTAACACCACACCAACTACCTCACCACCCAACACAGAGTAGCACAAATCACAGGTTAGCACTTAACCAGCAACACAGCTAACACACTAAAAATGATAATGACACTCATATTTAGTCATATACTGTTTATTTTTATTAATTGATCATTTCAGTTTTATTCTTGCTGTTCCATTTCTGCTTTTGTTGTGTTATTTCCTTTAAAATGTATGTCTTTTTTTATTCTTTAGTTATAAAGCACTTGGAGATGCTCTGTGTATGAAAAATGTTATATAAATATGTATTATTATTATTATTATTATTATTACTAGTAGTAGTAGTAGTAGTTGTATTATCCACTTTATTTAGCCTGAAGTTTAGCTGTGCTTTCAGTGCAGATTAGTTACAGACTGCGATGTATGCTCTTTTCTTTCTCTGCAATCGGATCCACCATTTTCTCCTAGTATTGGTCCAATAACACGAGGTCAGATTGGTGTCATCTATAATATACGTCATTTAATCGCCGCTAGATTGTGCACCAGTCTGGGACAGGGTAAAAAGAGTGGCGGGCTGTCTTATCAGGTGACACCCATGCATGCCCTCACTCACGAAGATAAGCAGGCTGTGAGGCAAGTGCTAGCCTCTCACAGACGTATTGTACACCAACATGTACAGTACACTGACATGCAACCGAGTAGATGTGAGCTATGCAGGTGGCACACACGCAAGCAGTGTGCACATGAGTGCACAGCCTGGGACAACAAAGCTGTAAAATGTGAGTAGGCGGTAGCTGGAATAGTCGGGGGTTGTGTTGCTATATGTGGGTCTGTATGTGTCGATCTCATGGCAACTGTGCTGCAGGACTGGCGGCTCCAGAAAAGCAGTGTGTTTGTGTTGTAGTCTAGCATGCTTAGCTTAATACTTCTATTTGACAATATTTTAATGAATCAAATAAGGTCCCATATAAATATATGCTTTGATTTCGTGGTAATATGGCATTTTGATTGTAGGACATTTTGCACTGTGTAGTCCAAAAGAATGCAAGGAGTCATATTTTGAAGTTGCTTATGGCCTTGTGCTGAAAAACATTGCATTTTAAATCAGTAAATGGGAATCGGATGAACTGTTAGTGTCACTGAGTGGCCGTATCTGACGAACCATTAAAGATTTATAGGTATTTATATATCGTCCTCCAATTTTAGAGGACTAAAAGTAATCAGACAGTTAATTATTCAGTTGATTCATGGCCAGCTGTCATCACATCCTTAGTTTAAAAGGTATGGAGTTCATTCCAGATGAATCTGGCACCTGTTACCTTAACAACCAAAGAAGTGTCAGTATCTGCAAGGCAGGCCATTATGAGGCAGAATTACCTTAATCATTTTATTGCTGACATCCTGCACATAAACCTCATAGAGATTCAATGTATGACTTAACTATACAGAAGAAAAATGTACATACATTTCTTTATATCCAGAAGGCATTTGCATTAAATGCCAATATACACTTAAAATATACATTTTGTTGGGCTGCATTCATCTTTATTGATTATGGTACACATTTACTGTGATACTGTTACAACAATCCTATGCAGTGTTACGTTTATTCTCATCCAGTCTTATGAATATCTTCCCAAAGTCTAATGAATATCTGCTGTATTTCTCTGCTCTCCATGTAAACTGTTTGGTCCTAATCTTGGGTAACACTTCTGTAAGCATTTTCTAACCAATCACAAGGCTGATGTCTCTGGCCCCGCCCACACAAAACAGCTTCAGTATCAGAGAAGCACCTTGAAACTAAAGCTAACCCAGATTAACCAAATGCTAGTAAGTGAGACCTCTCAGATAGGTCTGATCAGCGGTTTAAGCTGTGTTTTATCATATTTTTATCACCATATTTATCATATTTATTTTATATTTAGACATTTTTTCGAGCATTGCTGGATGTTTTACAACATTTTAGCATCATACAGTTTAGCATCATACAAACATTTTGCGTTCCTGGGGGGTGTAACAAATATGAAAATCAAACACTCCTGTATATATGAAATTATTAATACTATTAGTAATTGATGTGTTTATCTATCTTTGATTATAATTTATTAGTTTTATTATTTATTAGTTAAAATAAAATGTATCTGCTAACCTTACCTGACAGATACAAAACGTTAACAAATGAAAAACTTAGTGAATGCTACAAAAATGATAGTAAATATTAAATAATAAAAATATACTTTTTATCTGAATAAACAAACCAGACACCTCCAAAATATGCTCAGTCAGTTTCTGAGCAGATGGGCTGATGTACGCATGCGCGCTGCATCACCCCGTCTCCCCTGCTGTCTCCTTAGTAACGGAAAAAAGGAAAGGGGGAGTAAAGAGGGAGTGTGAGCAGGGAGAGAGAAAGGGAGAAAGAGAGAGAGAGAAAGGAAGAATAGGAGAGGACGAGTACAAACCTGTCTGAAAGAAAAACAGCGTTTGTAGCTCCGTTTCGTTTATCAGAGCGCGAGAGCTGAAAAAAGCTGCGTTTGTCTTTGAAAAACAGCGGAGAATCAGTAACACTAACCACAGCCGGTAAGTCACTGATTTCCTTTCAGCACTAACACGAGGGTGTGAGCGGACGAGTGATGGTCATACAGGGTAATTAGTTTTTACGCTCTCTTTCTTCTCATCCCTTCATTTCTCTAACCGTCATGGGCTGTGCTAGCATGCTAACGTTAGCTCTGCTGGAACTGGGTTAACATCAGATACATGGGAACAACAATACGTGTGTGTTGCTGATTGAACCCGACAGTCCTAATTCGTGTTTCTTGGTGACTAACACTAAACATTATATTAATAATCCGATTATAAAATACTCTTGAGAGGAATTGATAGTTTTCTGCTAATTTAGGCGGCATATGGCGTGAATATAGGGCATGTGTCCACTGGGCTGGAGTAACTGACCAAATGCTTAATCCTATTTACACTGCATGTGTTTGCGGGTTCACAGGGTTTAAAAAGAGGGAAATCGCCTTTTTATTAATAGGGATTAAAATTCAGCAGTTTGGGAAAATGGCAAAGAAAGCAGTTGTACTATGGAGTATATGTTTCTTGTCTTCAGGGGATTGTGTGACAGAAACTGCTTTTTGGGGATTCTTGCAAGTACTTGGCCTAGATGTTTAAGGAGCGCTTCACCAAAAAATCAGATCTGCACAGTTTTTTTATTTTAGACTCAGAGGGAAATAATTGACATAATGAAATGGCTAAGATTGATCACAGTGGTGGTGAAAGGAACCAGATGTCCACCTCTGAAAGCTCTCTCACGGAAAGTCATTATATTAAATGGTTTTGACTGTAAGGTCGCCTCTGTTTGTAATTGTACAGAAATTGCACAGAACAAATTTCTGTACAATTCAGATGTAAACAAAGTCATGCAGAGTAGTGTGTCCTTGTAAATGTGCTAACTTTATATGGTTATATGATTAGAAACCCAGAGCTCATGATGTCAACAATGCAGAAACTGCCTCATTGCTTCTTTTCCAAATGTTTTCAAATGTTTTCAGATGTTATTGTGATATTAATTATGGTAAAATTA
>CM038722.1:22362106-22459606 GCA_021613375.1 Megaleporinus macrocephalus
TGGAAGCCTTTACTATGTTCAGTATCTATTTTTTTTCTCTTTTTCTCTTTTTGAATGCTTTAAAATAAAATTATGATAATAAAATTATTGAATGTTTTAATGTTCTACTAGAATAGATTTACATATAGGTTTTTATAAAACACTACTTTTCAACTGTATTCACTCTTTGTTAGAACTCCTGTGTCTTTAAGCCCCACCTCCCTGTAAAACCAGAAAAACATTATAGTTGTAAATCTCAATGAACTGATTAAATATAAAAGAATCAAAATTATCAAAATACAAATCCATCAAACTTTGCTTGACATGTAACTGAGTAAGTGTGGTCTCTACCTATTTTCTAAGGGGATGTTTGTTAGATGCTAACCTGGGTGCCATTTTTCATATTATAGTGATTGAAGAGGGCGGCGTGAAGATGAAACTGACTGTGATTGACACTCCGGGATTTGGTGATCTGATCAACAATGAAAACTGGTGAGTGAGAATATGTTTTTGTTTATTAGTAAGATGTGTGTAATATTTGTGTGTATATGAGAAACACTTCTTTTACTCTCTCAGAAATACGTCACTGCTTCGCTTTTTAACCTCTTAAAAATATGACCCATGCTGTCATCTGTCTATGATATGAGCTCAGTAGTTTGTTAATAACAAAAAGCTTACCTCTTGTGTTTAAAGCTGGGAGCCCATCTCCAAGTATATCAATGAGCAGTATGAGAAGTTTCTAAAGGAGGAAGTGAACATTGCTCGTAAGAAGCGTATCCCGGACACACGAGTGCACTGCTGCTTGTACTTCATATCTCCAACCGGACACTCGTGAGTATCAACGGTTCTCAGCAGCCAAAACATCATGAGAATCATGTTGATTCCATGTTGTTATTCCATGACATGGAATCACAATGTAGTAAAATAAAGTGTAAGAAGTTTGGAAAAGTTGGCTACACAATTAACTACTCAGCTACCTGATGAATTACATTCATGTAACTTAAGGTGACAGTCTTTGTAGATTCAAATTTAATTTATTTTGAAAATATATCATATTATGAGCACCAAATGTGGCTTACTGTAATAAGCTGCAAGTAAGGACATACTTAATATACTGCAATGGCTAGCAATAAGCTGCTATACTGCAACTAACAAAAATTCCCAGTGAAAATCTACTGATGTCCTCACCAAGTGACAGTCATTTCAATGTGTGAATTAGCCCAGATGTTTGAAGTGGTGCCTACTGCCATAAATCAGCAGAGATAAACCCATTGGTCCTTGCAGCAGAGAAGTTAATTTAAGACAGGAGGTCTTGGCTACGGTCAGTTAAACCCATGTGTCTGACTGATTGACTGAGTAATCAAAGCAGGCTTACAGCAATCTCAGGCTTACTACAGCCTCTGAAATGAGCTCTCCGCTAGTTAAATCTATTAATCCTCTTGTGTCTATCCTTTGCTCTCTTTTTTCTTTCTCTGAACCACTCGCCACATATCTCTGCCCGTCTCACTTTCATTCTTTCTCGCAGGCTGCGGCAGTTGGATGTAGAGTTCATGAAGCACTTGGGTCGAACGGTCAACATCATCCCCGTCATCGCCAAAGCAGATACACTCACTCCCGAAGAGAAGACGGAGTTCAAACAGAGGGTGAGATAGAGAGAAAGTTTGTTTCAGGGCCAGATGACTGGTTGGATGGGTAGATAAGTAAATAGGTTGATAGATATGTTGATCATGAGGTTCATTGTTAGCTTCCTCACTGACTTACTTGCCTTCTTTGACTTTGTTTTTGTAAGCTCAAGTTAATAAGCCTATTGAAATATTTGATCTGAGGGTCTTGATGGTGATGTGTTCTGAGAATTTGGAGCTGGCACCGTCAAATTCTTTACATCTGCAGTCACAAGGTGTTGATATGCTACTGTGTTTTCTAACACTGTATAAGAGATGCACAGTTCATCAGATTGGTAAGCACTAGGGATGTAACGATACTCTCTACTCACTATGCAGCACGATTTACGATGCTGGAATCACGATACCATTTTATCACAATTATTATTATTTTTTCAAAATCAAACTGATTACAAATTATGACTGACAAAGTTTTCTTTTATTATTAAAAAAAATAGCTTACCTTATCTTTATCAAAGTAAATAACTGAAGTAAATACGTGCTGATAAGAAGTGATAAGACTTCTAAATCACTATCATACATAAGATAAATCAAAGTTTTAATCGAACTGACCTGTTAGCTCCTCTTCGTCCACCATGTTTGTTGTAGTTTGAGAGGCTGTCCGTAGTGAGTGGGCAGTCACGAAACCAGGTGACATTAGCCAATAGCGTTCGGCCCTTGTCCCGCCCCCAAACTGTCAAACCCACCACCATAGTTCAACTAACGTGATGTACTGGCGTCAAACAAGCGAGGTAGACCACGCCAGCGCCCTCTGCTGTTTAAGAAGGCTATTGATTCATTTTGTATCTCAGTCGTGGCATATTTGCATCGATTACATCCCTAGTAAGCACTTTTTTTCGGAATTTAAATATAAATAAATAGTAAACAATTAAATATAAAAAATATATATCGAATTTATTTTCCCATTCACATTTTAACAATGCACTAAATACAAATCTACACACTTTTTACTTAGTTAAATAACTTTTTAAACACAGAATAAGAAACTAAGAACTAAGAAGAAATGTGATTGATGGAGAAGATCAGATTAAATGGCAGAAGGAGTCACATGTTTAAGAGGACCTTAAAGGTTGAAGAAATCATTCAGCATTGTCTGAAGTTTAATTATCTAGTTTTACACTTGAATGAAAGCTCATAACTGCTCAGGTTAGCTTTGTGCAAACTGCATACTTTAATCATCACACTTTCCTCAACCCACATAGAGCTCCATCCATCAGTCTATCCATCTTCTCAGACCAGCTCAGCTTGCAGTCGCATACAGAAAGCAGAAAATCGCAGATGGCCCTGTCCCCCACAACTTCTGTCAGCTCATTCTTGGGGGGGATCTCAAGCCATTCCCAGGCCAGACTTGGGGGTAGTAGCGAACGCCTGGTAGCCTGACAGCCCACGTAATAGGTAACGTGGGGCGACCATGTAGGCCCACTATCTTGTAGGCAGTGAGGGATGGTGGGTAGCAACCATAAAGAATTCTTAAATAAATAGCTTAAAAGACCACCTACCTTTAAAGCAGCACTATGCAAGTTAATGAATGATTGCAAGCATGTTGAAAAAGTATTTAAAGAACTTTTGGGAAAGATTGTGTTTTCCATAGATGTAAGTGAATTATGTACTACTGTTATCATATCCATCCATCTATTATCTTCCACTTCATCCCGCTGGTCCGGGTCACAGGGGGGTCTGGAGCCAATCCCAGTGTCATCGGGCGAAGGCGGGGTACACCATGCACAGTTCACCAGTCCATCGCATGGCAAACACACACCCACACCCTAACATGCATGTGTTCGGACTGTGGGAGGAAACCCATTCAAGCACAGGAAGAACATGCACTCCACACAGAACGGTCCGGACTGGGAATCCAACCCAGATTGTCTTGCTGTGAGGCGACAGTGCTAACCACTACACCACTGTGCCACCCTTGTTATCATATCATGATGTAAATATGTAAAGCCATATGACGAACAGTTATTGTGAAATCTGACCGCAGATTACTATTTTAGGCTTGTGATGCTGCATGGGTGACCCAGATGATCTAACAGTTAAATAGGTTTTGATAAGAAAGAGTATATGAGTAGTCTCAGATTCTAACCAATCCAAGCCATCGCAAAGGCAACCCAGACCAGCATGTACTAAACAAGGGCGAATACCAGTAGACAGGCAGGAGTCAAAACCAGAAAAGTAAACAACCAGGCAAACAAAACAAATGGGCAATGCCAAAAGCTAAAACCAAGAAACTAAGCTAAGCAAGATAAGCACAATACAGAGGACTGCTCAGTAGACAATACTTCACAGAGAGTGCAGCTGAACAGCAGCAGGAGAGTCACATCGGTACTCTGGGATAGATGAGCAGGCAGTGTTAAAGTCATGGAGAGGTGGATTATGGGAAATGTAGTTGTTGGATTTCAATGCAGGCAGGAGGAAAACCTGGAAGTGTGACAAGAGGGCAGTGCACAGACACCACATTGTTTGTGTTTTTTTTTATTTGAACACAAATAAGTTGTACTTAGTGCAGCTTTAATAACATAATATGCAAAACGTTTATTAGAGTTTTTACATACTGTATTCTGCTTTTCTGCCCAGGTGAGGAAGGAGCTGGAGGTGTGTGGGATCGAGTTTTATCCACAAAAGGAGTTTGATGAGGACCTTGAGGACAAGAGTGATAACGATAAGATCCGGGTAAAATCTCAGAGCCTGACCACTCTGTCTTCACACTGCATATTTCTGTATCACTCTTCTTCTGTTCTTTGCTTTGCTCTTTCACTCTTCGTTGCTCCTGATCTTTGTCTTTGTCTATCTTTGTACCGTGCTTTCTTTGTCTCCCCTCATATGCGGAGCTCATACACTGGCATTGTGAGCCTCATTAAATCTTTGTGTGTGCGCAGGAGGCCATGCCCTTTGCAGTCGTGGGAAGTGACAAAGAGTACCAAGTCAATGGCAAACGAGTTCTGGGGAGGAAGACCGCCTGGGGTATAGTAGAAGGTGTGTGTGTGTGTATATGTGTTTGTTTGCTGTGATGTTCTCTGAACTGCTATCTAGATCATGTCATGTGTGGCTGTAGGAGAACTGTCTTCATTCAGTCACAGTGGAGCGTATCCATGCTCTGACCCAGAAACACAGTTATATAACATTTTCACCTCTTTCTGCGAGCCTATGATTGAGACATTTTTCTATTTATTTAATCAAATAACATATTTCGTTCTGTGACTAAATTAACTGTGTGTGCATGAAATGCTGTGACTATGCTGAGCTGCTGGAGGGCAATGAGGGGTTATAAAGGGGAGGAGAGTGCTCTGCAGTAAAAAGAATGCACACCTCTCCACAAGGTGTTGCTTTCTTAATTTCAAACAAGTGCCACAACAAAAAACAGCATTAAACACATGGGGTTTTTTATTATTAAATTATACGCAAATATTTAATATTTAATGTAAAGTATACTTTAAAATTACTCACCAAGTTTGCAGCATGACTTCATCTAGCATCTAGAGGGCTCTGAAGCCACATATGTAGACTGATATAGGCGTGGATTATTCTTCATAAGATAAGATTAAAGATTGCAGATAAATATGATGACTTTAATGCCTTTTAAAGCACATATTTTCACATTTAACCAATGCAACTGGTGATTAACATTTCTTGTAAAATTATAACTCCCTTTGTTATTGTTGTTATGTCTGTCAGCCTTTCAGCTCAGGCCACCTGGCAGCATCAATAACATTTGTTCTACCTGACTAAAACATTCTGTAGTTTTTGAACATTGAATCTGTAGTTTTCATGTTTACTGTAGATGATGTTTTAGTGATGGAGGTAAAGATAAGCTAATGCTAAAGCTAACGCTAGACCAGGTCAGATCAAGGTTTGATGCTGAAGAGAATTTTTTGTTTATTTTTTTTACTAAATAGAATAAACCGTTTCTTTTAACTCTAAGTTTAAGTCACATTCGATTTTTGATTTTTAAAAAGGGAAATTTTGGGAATTTTCTTTACAAGCTTTATATTTATCTGGGTTTTCTATGTACTAGTGATGCATCATTCCAAGTTGACTCCACTCTCAACTCTGACCGCTGGGATTGATTCCTTGTTGATTCCTTGACTCCACTTAATTTTAACCACGACAGCAGAGATGAAACCATCCTGAATGTTGTTTACCTTATTGTGAGTAGCTATAGATAGATAGATAGATATAGTGATATGAGGAAAAATCTAAGAATGATCTAAGAATATCCGAATTTGATCAGTAAGTATTTTCTTCTTATTATTAAGATGATAAAGTATTTATTTTCTGGTCCATCTTAAGTGATGTAGCAGTAAATTTAATGGTGTGCCGACACCAGAATGCACCATTGACTCCCATATTCGACAAGCACTGTATCCAAATAAAAGTTTTACAGATAACTAATAGTAATAGTCTTTGAACTGTGAGTGAAATCTTAAACCACAGAGTTTAATTTCAAAACAACTTAAACTTAAGGAATAAAACATAAACAGACTGGATGTAATTTACTGCCAACGCCATTCTCGCTGCAGGGTTTACAGAGTGAAACTTACATACAACTAGATAAATAGATAGATAGATAGATAGATAGATACTTTATTGATCCCAAAGGAAATTTAGCATTTTTTTTTTTTTTAGATAAATAGAAACTAGTTGCATACAGTGAGTCACCTGCACCAAAATTTGTCAGCTACGCAGAGCAATTAAAACATTCCAATCACATGGAATTGACTTGTTTGCTGCATTTATTCCCATATATGTCGTTGCTGTCCAATAAAAAACATGCATCTCCAAAGTAGTAACTTTACGGTAGAGGCCAAAAACCTTTCTTACTTTCAGTGTTAGTTAATGTGACGAGAGTTTTTATTCTAAGTGATTTTGGAGCTTTTCTATTTGTCCATTCATCATTAAGCTTCACAGGATATAAAGAGCAGCTGTGGTGTTTAAATGATTCACAAAAATATACACCATGTATCTCACGTTCTTTACTCTATATTTGTTTTAAGAAGCTAATTCTGACTAATTTACTGCCAGCACTGTTCTCACTGCAGGTCTGCTGTAAGGAGAGAGTTTAGATGGTTTCCACTTGAGAGAGACTGTTCTGACTGGCTGAGTTGTGACTAAAGGCAGCCCTCCAGTGTAATGCATGTACAGCCTGCAGTGGGGGGCACGGTGTTTGTGTGTGTATCCTGAGGGCGTGTGCTGTGCCTCATGGCTGGAGTCCAGTCTCTGTGCTACACTGCTATGCTACATCTGACAGGGAGATGGGAGGCTTCTGCTTCACTGAGTTCCTATCGCCTGCAGCGAAGCAGATTGAGACACAAAGTGTGTGTGTGTGTGTGTGTGTGAGAGAGAGAAGGAGCCACAAAGCTGGCTAGTTACATCCCCACTTTGACATTTCACCACTGTGAGACATTTTGAGGGCAGCGTTAATGCCTGTCGTCATCCATCCACCTCCTGCTCGTTACTAATGCCTGATGATTTTCGCCACAGATGCCAGCTGCACGGCCGTCTGAACACTGATACTGTTTTAAAGAAGGTGTTTTGCTTTTACAGCTTAGAGTAACGGCTTAATTTGAATGAGATAATTAATGGTTTGTCTCGTCCTTTTCCTCCCACCAGTTGAGAACCCCAATCACTGCGAATTCTCTTTACTACGGGACTTCCTGATCAGGTAAAATATATTCTTTTCCAAACACTGTCCACTGTCACCTATAACATGGCTTAGAACATTATACAGTGGCAAGAGAAAGTATGTGAACCCGTTAAATGACCTGGTTTTCTGCATTAATTGCTCAAAAACGTGATCTGATCGAAATGTAAGTCCTAATTATAGACAAACTCAGTGTGCTTAACCTAATACCACACAAACAATTATAATATTTCATGTCTGTACTGGACACATCCATTAAACATTCACAGTGCTGGTGGAAAAAGTAAGTGAAGCTCAGATTTAATAGCTGGTTGAACCTCCTTTGGCAGCAATAACCTCCATCAAGCGTTTCGGTACCTGCACAACGTTCAGGAGGAGTTCTGGACCATTCTTTCCTACAGAACTGCTTCAGCTCAGCCATATTCTTAGGATGTCTGATGTGAACAGCATCATTCCACAGCATCTCTATTGGATTCAGGTCTGGACTCTGACTGGGCCACTCCGATTATCTTTTTCATTCAGTAGTAGATTTACTTTGATGTTTAGGGTCATTGTCCTGCTGCATCACCCAACTTCTACTGAGCTTCAGCTGGAGGACAATCACCCTGACATTATTTTGTAGGACACCTTGATAAACTTGAGAATTCATTTCCCCTCGATGATGGCAAGCGGTCCAGACCCCCAAGCAGCAAAGCTTCCCTAAATCATGACCATGCTTCACCACCGTACTTCACCGTTGGGATGATGTTTTCATGTTGCTATGCAGTGCCTTTTTACACCATATGTAGTGCTGCATGTTCTTCCCAAACAATTCAACCTTGGTTTCATCAGTCCACTAAACATTTTCCAAGGAGCGTTGTGGAGTGTTAAGGTACTCTTTGGCTCTTCAAAGAAGCACAGTGATGTTATTTTAGAAAGCAGCGGCTTCCTTAATGGCAGGACACCACGCCTGTTCAATGATTTACGTATAGTAGACTCATGAACAAAGATGTTAACCAGTTCCACTGATTCCCTCAAGCCTTCAGCTGTTACTCTAGGGGTCTTTTTTTACCTCTCTGAGTATTCTGCCTTGTGCCTTTGGAGTTAACTTGGCTGGACGCCCACTTCTAGGGAGAGTAGCCACAGTACTAAATCATCTCCATTTGTAGACAGTTTGTCTAACTGTGGACGGGTTTATACCTAAAATCTTGGAGATTATTATGTAACCCTTTCCAATTGTATGCAAATCAACAATTTTTGATCGTAGGTCTTCGGAGGTCTCTTATTTGCGAGGCATGGTTCACATCAGCAGACGCTTCTTGTAAATAGCAAACTCAAAAAGTTTGGGTGTCTTTTATAAGTCAAAGTAGCTCTACACCTCGCTCCAATCTCGTTTAATTGATTGGACTCCAGGTTTACTTACTCCTGACTCTAATTAGCTTCTGTTGAAGTCATTAGCATAGGGGTTCACATACTTTTCCACCAGCACTGTGAATGTTTAATGGATGTGTCCAATACAAACATGAATTATTATAATTGTTTGTGTGGTATTAGGCCAAGCACATTGAGTTTGTCTACATTAGGGAGTTAGATGTAGATCAGATCACGTTTTATGACCAATTAATGCAGAAACCCATTTCAAAAGGATCAAATACTTTTTCTTGCCACTGTAATTACTTTGGGAAGTTTGGGTTATTAAGCTTTAATAAATTGTAGTAATTGCATTTCTTCTAATCTACACTGGACAGACTTTTGGAGCCTGTTATACAGCACATGGGATTGGCTTAAGACAACACATCAGCCAATCAGGTTGTGTTACTGAATTGATCTATGCATACAGTGCCCACAAACACATTAATTGTGAATAACTGGGGCTTGGTTAGATAAGCTTTACAGAACTCTGGAAAAAATCTTTAACCTAATGTGAATTAGCAGTGCATAACTTTTTCAAAATGGGCCATTACAAAGTTTAGAGTCGTTACAGAAAGGTTTAAAATGCTACTGAGCTGTGTTTGACCGAAGCTGCACCCCGTCTGTCCTAAAGCTGGCTTTACAAGGTGACTCTTTCATGTATATAGTGCATATAGTGAGTCACTTGCAACATAATTTGACAGTTACACGGAGCAATCTTAACAGTCCAAGTGTAACACAATGCATTCAGTTTCTCCACCAGATCAAGTTTTTGTATACTGTATCAAATGTGTAATTAACATATTCGCTGCATTTATCGATCACCGTCCAAAGAAAAACATCTCTAAAATAGTAACTTTACAGGAGAGACTAAAAACTTCCTTAACTTCAATGTAAGTTCATCTAAAGAGGATTTATTTAAAGTGACCCTGGAGCTTTTCTGTTGGTCCATTCATCATGAAACTTTCACAGGGTTTAAAAGAGGAAGGCACTGATACCACTTTTTCCTTACCGATACCGATACCAGCTCTGACTTAAATGCTTGATATATGCCTATAAATCCTGATATTTATAGTGTTCCACTCTTTGTATGTTGTATTTTTTATGTCTTATCCTGAATAAGATATAATAACCTTGATAAAACATTTACTGGTTGAGTAACTGCACATTAAAAAGTTTCAGAGCTATGAAAAAATAAGAATTGCCACAATGCAAAAACACGTGCAGCCATTTAGTCAATAAGCTTCATGGTATCAGCGCTGTCTATTGCCGATACCGATACTGTGTGTAAGTGCATATTGGTATCGGTGCAACACTAGTTCAAAGAACAGCTGTTGTGTTCAAATGATGTGCAAAATTGGACATGTTTTTGTTCTGACAGGGATGCTCTGTATCTCAAGTTCTTTATTCTATATTTGTTTTAAGTAGCTGTTACGGTTTTATCCTACTGAATGTCTTTCTCATCCTTTCCTAGAAGCACATTTCCCCAATAGGTCTGAGCTCTCAGCTATTTACAGAAAACAGTATAAACTCTGATATATATATATATATATATATATATATATATATATATATATATATATATATATATATATATATATATATATATATATAATAACTTTTGTATAACTAAGTCATTAGAAAAAGGTACTTTTTTAAAAGTGTTAAAAGTTTATGAAAAGTTAGTTAGCTTCTACTAACTCTGAAACATTCACTAAATGATGTTGAAGGATTTATTTTTATGTAAAATGAGCTTAGGCTTCATGTCTTGATGTGTATTGGTGCTTTTCTGCAACACCTACTACGCACTACAGCTGCACTAAGTACTGTCTGCTGCCCGGTTCTAGTAGTTATTCTTTCTGTGCTTCCTTTTTTATAGATAAGAAATAAAGTGCAGGCTCTGCCCTCTGGTGGAGTACAGAGCTCAGACAGCCGATGATTTCATAACTGAATACACAAACTTATTCGCCTATTGAACTGGCAACACACGCCATATACTCACTAGAGAGAAGAAGTCTAGCTGTTCACTCTAAACAGCTGTGAGTTTGAAACAAAAAGTCTGTAACCAAGATTTTTGTGAACGGAAATGCTTCACATCTTATACATTCCAGAACTGGTTCCATTCCTTCAAACCGGATGCAACACAGACTATTGCTGCAGGGAAAGTTTGTGGCTGCCAAAAAAATGTATATTAAATGATACGGTGGAATAATACAGTGTGATAAGATTTTTGCTATAACACATCAATTAAAAACTGATTGCTTTTAAGTGCCTGCTACAGATCAAGTACTACTGATTATTGACTCTTATCTTTATTAGGTCTCACCTACAGGACCTGAAGGAGGTCACTCACAACATCCATTACGAGACGTACCGTGCCAAAAGGCTCAACGACAACGGAGGACTCCACCCCATCTCCTCCAGCAGCGACACACAGGAAAGCAACCTGTGAATCAGAGAGAGCGAGCGAGAGAGAGTGTAGGGAAAGATAAGAGATGAAAGATGATGAAGTCTAATCTTTTGCGGATAAGTACATCAGCGCATGCTCTGAGGATTTCGTTGCTGTGGAGTTGTCGTCTTAACGCTTGTTTTTGACTGTCCAAGCACATTTGTCTTTGCTTCTCCTCACACAAAGCTTCCATTCCAAAACTCCCTGTATTTCATAACAGCACACAGCGAGTCTTCAACCTGAGATGGAAGTCGATAGTCCTACCTGAACCACCTATGAACTGAACTGAACTTTTCCTTCTTCTTTGCCGTTTGCATTGCCCCCAGCTAAAGCAGTTACTCCTACAATTCAGTGATTCGCCATGTGGATGGGTGACTACACTGCCATTCAGTTGCACAGTTTATATAGGGGTCCAAAAAACTAAACTCAAGTCTTTTCAGCTTTTCCTAACAGCCTACCTGCCAAACCGAGTCAGGAACTCAGAGAGTGCACATTTACAAGCCTCAACAACCGTCTACTGATGTGCACCTTCGATTTCTCTCTTATTCGAGCGTTCCTATTGCTGACCAGACTGGGGAAATGCATGGCTTGGTGTTCAAATTGCACAGCTGTCCTCGCTTGTACACAGTCTTTCTTGATAAGCCGATTTTTTCACTCTATTTCAGGAATCTCACTTTCTCTTGTACTAGAGTAGCACACCGTGCACTAAGTAGAAATTTCCTGTTGACACAAAAGCAAGTGTCTTTTGAAGGTTTACCCTCCCCAGTGCATTTTGTATAGATATAGTTTTCTTGTGTCTGAGTGTGAGTGTAGACGTGTGTGTATATAAGAGAGAATGTGCCTTTCCATCTTTGAGATCTACATATCCATTTTTTTTCAAACTTCATGTGTGCCAATGTTCTTATCAACACGCTTGTAAATAGCTGATGCGAAGGTATTGAGAATCGTTTGCGTTTACAATGGTGTTAACCACTTGATATAACAGTCAAAGCACAGATCTGTCCTACTTTGCTCATTTACAGTATTTTACCACTGAAAGTACACACCATCACTAGCTGTATCTCATCTCAAGCCAGTTCACTCTCTCTTAACCCATAACTCTTTGGATGCAAATACCTCCTTATTTATTTTTGTTTGTTTTGTTGTTGTTTTTTTTCTCATTAATGCTTCTTGTGGAATATTAAAATACATTTTTAGTATTATTGCAAAGTATTGTTTTTATGTATTATTTATTATATTTTTATTTAATAAACGTGTTTTCCATCAGTCTTCTGGTCTCCTTTGACTTGCCTAACACATAAAAGACCACCCAGGCCTCCTCTCTGAAGACCACAAGCAGCAATAACTTAATCAATGTGGCCAGCAGGGGGAGACATACCACAAACTGTAACAGGGCACAGCTGTGTTGTTCGCCGTGTCCACGGGGGGGCGCTGTACGTCTAGATTTTAATTCCAAACTCGGCAGCACGTGGCTGGAGTTCATACGATCTTCGATGTTGGTCGTGAAAGACCTCGTTGGAGACGATTTTTACACGAGTATCATAATCATTAATGTCCACATGTGAAATGTTTCACCTCCTTTGGTCCACATGTTTTACTGGGCACCAAGATTTTTTTTCTCTCAAAATGGACTAAACCATATTTTTTCAGGGGGACTCAGACATGGGATTGCTTATTTATTTATTTACCATTTATTTATTTATTTATTCATTACAATAACAGTAAAGGAAAATACTAATATGGCTCTGCAGCCATGAAAGTAGTAGTGACAGGTATATATAGGACTGATGTTCATTTAAGGTGCAACTACACATCATTTCACCTCTTTAGTGAACCAGATCATAACAAAACTAGGACATCCAGAGATTAATAGTTAACAGATATATAGCTGTACTTCTGGAAAACACGGCTGGACACTAGAGCTGCGTGAGGACTGGACCTTGCCTGGTCTAAGCAGGACATGTCATGGGGGCTCTCCTATACTGCTGAACATGAATCAGTATAACTGACTATCAAGTCCGTCCTCTGTGGAGATTTGAACTCCACACATGTCGTTTTTGTTGCGTTTTTCTCTCCATGTTAGTGTCCCTGCTGTATCTGCTGAGCTTCAGCGCCTCCCACCTCTCCGAGGACCGGGGAGGGGGCGGAGCCTGGGCGCGAGCTTTCGCAAAGACAGAAAAACCTGGAGAAGACTGTGAAACGGTGCTTATACCGATTTACCATTACACACAATAACCACGCACCCAGACTTTGCCCTTCAGTCTATTATATACTTTCATTTATTTGCATATTTATTTTTTATTTTTTTCATGTCTTATTCTCATGCGCCCACGTGCTCTCAGGACGGTCCAGTCTGCGTTTCTCGTGCTCCAGTAAGCAGCAGCTTCACCCTTCACGGCTGGTCAGAGCGGGTCTTGGAGACTAATTGAAACAGAAGAAGCAGTCCATGAACTGACAGGTCATGCTTCTGCTGCAGACTGACCTTCACTCAGTCTAGTGCTACATATCCCAGGGGTCTTGAGACTGCCCCCACCCCCCCTCCATATGACATCAATGACTTGGACATTACCAATAATGAAGCTACACTGTGGGATGATGGTCCAGTATGGTGAACACATTGTAATCAGTGTTCCATTGTCCCTGTCTGAAATCCCCTAGAGGTGGTTGGCGGGAGTGCAGTAGACATGGTGGACATTTTGGACAGAGAAGAAACCTGAAGCCTCTCCAGCAGCATACAAACAAAATGGCAGACTGTGTCACAAGAGCTGTGATCTAATGTGCGAATTTCAAATGTGCACGTTATTTTCTTTTCTTTTTCTTGCTGACCTGTTATGAACCACTTTCACACATATGTACTCATTTCTGCATTTATTGGTTCTCGGCCGGAAGTGTTTGGCCCCCTGTTATTGCTGATTTAGATTTTTTTCCTTAGATCTAAAAAAGAATATATATATATATATATATATATATATATATATATATATATATATATATATATATATATATATATATATATAATTTACATTCAATATCAATTCGACTTTTATACCTTTTAAACTGAAGGAGCTAACAGGAATTCCTGTGTGAACGCTGATGTGGAAAAAACAGGATAGATTAAATAATACAGATTATATTGGAACACAAGTCCACTGTGAGCTGTTCCACAGGCTGTATGAGAGCCTTTAAAACACAAAACGTGGAGGAAAGTTTTTGATTTAGACAAAGAGCTGCAGCAAAAGCATGTTTCTTAGGCTCCGCCCCCCACCCCCCCATCCCCCCACCCAGTCCACCACCACCTGCAACTTCATACTTTCTACCCTCCCCCCCTCTCTCCCGCCACCTTCACTCTTCTAATCTGTCTAAGGATCTACTGGATCCAGTGTTTGTCCAACAAACGCGCAGAATCCACTTAAACCCGGAGTCTGTGTGATTACACGAGCGTGTCTGTCCGGTAAGTGGTCAGCTGGTCGTACATGAAGCTGTTGTGAAGGGCAGCCAGGCGCCCAGAGAGAGAGAGAAAGAGAGGGAGAGAAGGAGGAGGGGCTGAAGTGGGGGTGGAGGGGGAGTTTGCTAAGAACGATCACAACACACAATCACCTTGCAAAGATTCAACTAAATCACGGTTTGGGAAAATATGGAGCCCCCGAGCAGACATGAGAATTGTTTTTAACACACACAGGCTACAAAATAATGCTTTGAGGCCACAAAGTAGTATAGTGAGGCCACCAGTTAACACATAACCTTAATACATGTATTTATGTATTTAAGAATTTGTGTCTCAAGAACAAATGGTGGTCTCAATATAGCAATTGTTTGTTAATATAATAAATTGTGAGCTCAGTATAGTAACTGCGACCTTAATATAGTAATTGATGACCTCAATATAATAAATTAGCAACCTCAATATAATTAATTGTGGCCTCAATATTCTAACTGGTGACATAGATGAAGTAAACTGTGGCCATGATATAGTAGTTGTTGGCCTCAATATAATTAATTGTGGTCTCAAGATAGAAATTAGTGGCCTCCGTATAGTAATTGTAGCCTCAAGATAGAAACTGTTGGCCTCAAGATAGAGATTGGTGGCCTCAGTATAGTTAATTGTAGCCTCAAGATCGAAATTAGTGGCCTCAAGGTAGAGATTGGTGGCCTCAATATAGTTAATTGTGGCCTCAAGATAGAAACTGGTGGCCTTGATATTGTTAATTGTAGCCTCAAGATAGAAACTAGTGGCCTCAAGATAGAAATTGGTGGCCTCAATATAGTTAATTATGGCCTCAAGATAGAAACTGGTGGCCTGAAGATAGAGATCGGTGGCCTCGGTATAGTTAATTATGGCCTCAAGATAGAAACTGGTGGCCTCAAGATAGAAATTGGTGGCCTCGGTATTGTTAATTGTAGCCTCAAGATAGAAACTAGTGGCCTCAAGATAGAAATTGGTGGCCTTAATATAGTTAATTGTGGCCTCAAGATAGAAATTGGTGGCCTCAGTATAGTTAATTGTGGCCTCAAGATAGAAATTGGAGGCCTCTGTATTGTTAAGTGTAGCCTCAAGATAGAAACTGGTGGCCTCAAGATAGAGATTGGTGGCCTCAAGATAGAAACTGGTGGCCTCAAGAAAGAATTTGGTGGCATTTGTATAGTTAATTGTAGCCTCAAGATATAGATTGGTGGCCTCAGTATAGTAAATTGTGGCCTCAAGATAGAAACTGGTGGCCTCAAGATAGATTGGTGGCCTCAATATAGTTAATTGTGGCCTTAATATAGTTAATTATGGCCTCAAAATAGAAACTGGTGGCCTTAATAATTGATTGTCTTATTGTAGTAAACAGTGTCCTCAAAATAGTGTTTTGTGTTCTCAACATAGTAAACTATGACCTCAGTACAGTAATTTGTGGCCACATCAATCACCCTGTGGCTTTTGGTCTCTATGAAAATAGGAAACAATAAGTGGAAAACAAGTTAGGCTTAAAACGGATGTATATATTCCAACATATTGCGCACGCTAGGCTAAAATGTTTAGCGCTAACTGGTGGGCTAGTCAGGTTGGACTGCTAGATTAACTAAAGTGCTAATACTAGATTAGAGCAGCTTTCCTAACACAGCTCAGCACATAAACTGCCCGTCAGTACAAACGAGGCTGTTTCACTTCTATATAACTTCATACTGAAGTCAGTGGATCAGGTTTCATGTTGACATTATCTAGCTCGTGTGCTTTTTCTTTTCTGCTGTCGTTCGTCGGCGCGGCGGCGGTAGGAGGTCCTTATTTTCTCCCAGCCTCTTTTTTTTTTCATCTCACTCCCGCGAAATCGCGCTCTCCCTCCCCCTTTTCTGCCTTTGAACAGCCACAGACCGCCCCGGCTCCTACACTGTTTCACTCACACAGACACAGACTCACAGCCGCACCGAGTACAGTCAGTCAAACTGTGACTGTCTCTGATTCCGTCACCACCGCCGCGCGCTGACGACTCACGCTGAAGGCTCCACGCGCCTTCGCCAACTTCGCCAACAAAACGAATCGTATCGCTGAATGTAAACAAACAGCGGGGCTCTGTTCCGTTCACTCCGGTTCACTGGCACATTTCTCTCCGCTGGTGCTGGTGATAACACGCGCTCGGCCGGCCGGTGAAAACACTGGGTGAGTTCTTTATTTACACTCTCCTGATTCGGATGGGCTCTTCTCGAATTCGTTCATGTTCACAGTCTTCCACACTTCTTCGCTGTCCACCTGCTACTCCTCGCCGCAGCTCTGCCGGTGAACAGCGGGAGTTTGGACCGCCTGCTCAGCCTCTGCTCCTAGTTCTAAGTTTAAGAAGCCCCTGCTTTTAAAGATCTGAAGTGTGGTCCAGTAACATCCTGCCTACTCTAGACTTTCTTATTCTATACGGTGTAAAAGTGAACAGACGTGAAACAAACCTTTTAAAATTTTTATTATAATTATTTGTATATTATGTAATTTTTGTATGATGAATGGACCAATCAGAGGGCTCCAAAAATGAATTAAAAGTTAGCAATGTTTTTGTTTTCTCCGTCCTGTAACGTTATTATTTGGAGGTAGATATTTTTTAATGGTTTAATTATATGTGAGGGATTTTAATAAGATGGTCACGTGCATTACAAGGCTGTATATCCAAATTAAATTTTCTATAACATTTTAAGAAGCGTGACCACTTCGGTTTTCTTGTTTAAGCTGAAAAAGTTTTTCTCGCTGAAATATTAGCCTCACGTTTATCTTACCTAGTTACGTAAGATGCTTGGCTAAGGCGTACTTTGTTATATTACATATATATAGTTATATTGTAATAGAAGGGAAGCGTTTACGTAACCTAGCTAACGTTAGCATCTATGGTCAAGAGCCAAACTGACCCTTCGGGGATACCGTTGATTGGTTTTATAGAGTGTTTCTAGCTGTAAAGTCACATCTTTATGTTTTGTTTGTCAGGCTTGTTGGTCAGATAAGGGCTGACAATGATAGCTAGCTAGCTAAGGCTTAACTAGGCAGCGCAGAAAAGGGCTAACAACGAAAACACGAAACACAAAGATTTGAGTTCATAGTAAGAAACACTTTATAAGCCCGTAGTCTATATCGAGGGTATAGACACAATAACCCAGTTCGCCAGTTCGTTATCAACTGCTGCCATTTCTTCTTCTCTTTATTATTGGAAGGAACGTACTAGAATGATAATTGTGTTGTTTTTTTGGACATGGAACTGCAGCATATTGAAAAAACAAGAGCCTCAGCCAACACGACAGAGGCTTGGACCTGGACACCTAACAAGTGGATTGGAATTGAAAGAATTTAAACCTTTTTAACCCTCAGTGATGACTCATTAAAGAAGCAAGTGATTGTTAAAAGGTTCACAGGTTCCATGATTGTTGTTTGCTTTTGGCATCTGAAGGAGTGTTTGGATCCAGAAGTAGCTAAAATGTCATGAGTGGCATCAAACTTAAAAAGCAGATTGTGTCTCTTTAACTTAATAAAGTAGCCTACTCACCAACACGTATAGCAACACTTTACTGTAATTCTGTAACTCATTTCTGCAAAATGACAAACATAGTATCCTTTATAACAAGTAACAGTAATGTCAGAAACCAAATAGCTAACTATCCCAAAATTCTGATTACATGCAAATAAGCAATCGGTAACGAATGGGCCAAAAAATGATTTACACCCAGATAAGCAAATAAAATGAAAAAATAATGTAAAAATTGGAATTCCAGGAATCGATGAATTTGAATCGGAGACTTGATTCCACACAACTATCTTGATTCCAAAACCCTGGACGCAAAGAAGAACACAATATTAATTACATTATATTAATAATAAATTAATAATTTGACCATAGAAAACAAAAATTGGATGCTAGATTAGCTTAGCTGACTAACAGTGGCTAAGTAAACTGTACTTGATTCTTCTAATCAACACAGGTAAGTAGATGTTTATCCACTGGCTGTGTGGTTTGATTGTACTGCAGTTTTGATTGACAAATTTCACGTTTTCCCTTTGAACCTCTGAAATCGAGGACTCCTGACCTTGCTCCAGTGACTACTGTCTATGGGTGACTGGCAATGTATCACTAAAGTCCCTTCCACCAGAACTTGGTGGATTACTGACCTGACTTTATAGCTAACGTTCAGCCTTCCCGTTAAGTGCCCTAACAGGCTATTTTTTTGGGATGCACACGTTGACGTTTGTGTGAACGTCCCATAAAGCAGGATGTTCCCAGCCAACAAAGTTGTTTGTTTCTGAATCACGGACAATATACACTGCTGTAACGTGAAACTCTTGCACTGATAAAAGGTTATCGAAGTGTTTCGATTTGCTGGCAATGCATCACTTTGTAGTAGGAGTAAAGCAGTATGGACATTTGTTTCCCAACATATGTTTCCCACTTGTGAAAACTGGAAGGTAATTTTGAATGTAATGCAATTCCTCAACTTTGGACGTATTGTACTGACTTCTGTTCACACGTGACTGTTTCCAAAGATTCTGACTCTTGCGTTCATACTTAACGCCTGTGTCACGCCCGTGTCGTTACCGTGTCATTATATCTGTGTAACAATGTTGGTATAAACTGTGTAATTACCTGAAACCCGGAAAACCTTTAGGTACAGCATCTAACGAAACAATGGGGTTGAGGTCTTCCTCGAGACCTAGCCATGCTACAGTTAATACATCACAGCTTGGCGTTTGATAGTATATGACATCGTTGATGGAAAGAAGGGGTAAAGAAGGTGAGTGTAACAAGGAAAGCAGATGTAATTTGTTCAAGTGAAAAGCTAAGCCCCTGGGAATGCCCCTAAAGCTGTTGCTAAAGCGTTTGTTTGCAGTGCAGATGTTCAGGCCTTGCTTGGACAACTTATTTTCCACAGACATTGTGTGGATGACAAGATACCACTTTCACAGGTTCTACAGTGATGTCTGAATTTGTACAGTTTCACTTGTTGGTTGTTGACACCCTAAGGTTGCAAATCTCCTTCTGATATAGTTGCCTGATAATAGGGACTGGACCTTGCCCTGGAAAGCGATAAACATAATTTCTTTGGAATAGACTGGAATAAGACTCTTCTTTTTTTGCTACCGTAGTGCTTGAATGTTGGTACCATGTGAATAGCCAAGTATGTATCTCAGGTTGGGTTGTTGTAGACAACAGATTTTCATGTTTCCATATCTCAGTGACATATTTCAAAGGATCTTGCATAGCTGCAATGTTCAGTCACCTTAATCGTGAGTTTTGCGTTACTAAAAGCACAAATTCAATCATGGCATGTGATCAGGGCAAGGCCGAGACCTCGTTGTGACCCTGTTCGAAAGTCGCAGGAAGAAAACGACTGAGCTTGTTCAAAGGCATATTGCTCAATGGTCTTGTTTTGCAAGGCTTTGGATCTAAACTTGATGACAACGGTTATGTGAACAAAGAACCATGCAGAATCTGCAGCAGACCAACTGGAACGATCAGTGGCAGCACCACAAGTCTTCCCAGTCACCCACCATCCAGCAGACCCTTCTAGAACGCAGTTGTCCACATAGCTCCTGCCTCTTCTTACTTCATCAAGACTTTCATCTTCTGTATCTTATACATTTCCACCAAGGTTAAACGCTTGAGGTGACTGTATGATGGTAGCTGTTCCCAGTTACCCAAAGTAGGTACTGTTCATAAGATCACTTTCGAGAATCTGATTATAACGTTGGAGCACCAGGATGAATTTCCCAGCCACAAATATTTCACCAAGAAAGCCATTCTGAGGTCCTTCTGCCAGGTCATTGCATAGTGTCCAATTTTGAGCAGCAATTCAAATCAGAATTTAACACTGTAGTGACAATATACCTGCTATTCCTCAAGCTTCTCTGGAGGACTAGAATTCAGAAGAGAGTTGCTATTCATACATGACATGAGTGGTTCACAAATTGTTGCAGCCATGCCAAAAAAGAACCAAAACCAACGTAGCTGTATTGTTCTAGACATAAATCTAGAAACAAACCGTACAGAATAAGCAACTGGCCAACTGGGACCATCAGCTGCAACTCTGCAAGTCTTCTCAATCACCCACCATCCAGCAGACCTTAATGTCGATGTCAACATGTAGTTTCTGCCTATTCCTTCTCCATGAATCTCAAACTTTTATACTTTATACAAGTCCACCAGGTGTGAAAGCTTTAAGTGACTGTATGATGGTAGCTGTAACCAGGTACCCAAAGTAGCAAGTAGTACGATACTTGACATGTTGAGGAGGAACCCTTGGACTTTACCAAACCTTCACAGAACCTTGTCTCTTCACACTTTTTGTCAGGACTCTGGACCACTCTAAGTTTAATACGTTTGGTCAAGTGTGAAAAAACAGGTTTCGAGCCCGGGATTGGACAAAGTATGGACGTACTCAACAGATCCATCGTTCAGATAGAATTCTTGAGAAGCAAACCAGGGATAATGAGCCCTGTTCCTGGACCTGCATCCAGACATAAACATTTGGGACAAGTGTGCAAACACTGCTAGTTCATTGTGCAAAGAAACTTTAATGAATTGGTTTAAGTAACCACTTAGATGATCGACCATGTGTTTTTGGTAGGTAACAAGTACGACTCCTTTGCAAGCCAGTCATTCCAAGCTTTGTCTTAGCCTGGCATTTTGGGGTAGCTAACCAAGCTTTGTTGAGAATGATACAAGTACACATGACTCACGATCAATAATTTGGAAATCAACAGGGAACAGTAATCTAAATCTTCCTTCCCACCCAATGAGATGGCAGATAGAGCACTTGTTGATTCTGGGACACGAACGGCCATGCTATTGCTGGATTCTCAGTGATAAGATGCAACCTTCGATAGCCTTACATCTTTATTAAATGGCATGATGAGATCATGCAAATACAACTGTGGTAACATTTTGTAGGACCGTAAATGTTTATATGAACTTCTTACCAGATTTTGACACAAGGAAATGTGGCACCTGATCTTAGCCACTGCTATCTACTTGCACAAATAATGTGTCATGCAAATGTACTTGTATGTACTGATCAGCACGTGTGGATATCTGACTTACTTTGCTTTTCCTTTCCTTTTAAATGCTTCAAGGAAAACTAAAAGTAAACATCCTTGATTCCGGGAACTTCATAGTTTTAGAATTCAGCGGCTCTATCCATATAGCCATGCAGATAGCCAGTCAGAATTCGTCCCTTGTGGCCAACATCCGAAAGATATAGCCTACACATACTTGTACAAGCGACTACAGCGGTGGTCACATTCTAAGATTTTATTTTAGGTCACAAATTTTAACCCCCGAAAGAATTATTTTATGGTTTGTGAGTGAAACCTGCCTTTACCTATATAGTCAGTATAGTGAACACTTCTTGTGCTAATATATTTTTAAACCCTTTTAATCTCCAAATGTGGCGCTGCTTGTGTATCGTGTACTGTGAACATGTCTTTGGCGATGTTAGGTTTTGGTGAGGCTGCTATGTGATTTTTACTGCCTGTGCACCCTTATTCCACTTTCTCTGTGTTATTAAAACAGTCACATTGGACTTGAGAACATAACATTAGACTGCTCCTGATTATGATATTTCCCAATGTAGCTACAGCTAACTGTCAAGACTGGTGTTTTGGGTGATGGATCAGTGCACAGAAAGCTCATACTTAGATTTCATTGATGTTATCGTATCGTATCGATAGTTACCGATGAATCTATACTTGGTCCCAGCTCTCGTTTTTTTTTCCTTTTGCCTCACTGCCCAACCTCTAGGCTTGGTTAGCTGAATATATTCAGTTGGTAGAGTGTAACACATGGGTGTTTGTGCTGTATTGGCTTGCTACCTCAGTGCACCCCTACTTCAGCTATTCTGCCTCCTATAAAGGATTCTGCTAGTCTGTTCTAGTAGCACATGGATTTGGGTGTTCTCTTCCTCTCTCGCTCTCATTCGCTCTCTCTTGCTCTTTCAGTTTTGCTCTCTCTCTCTTTCTGTCTTTCCAAGTTTAGTTTTGATGTTTTGCTACTAGGGTATCACTAATCCATAAATAGTGTATTTGATTTTTTTTTTAATCATTAGGCCGTAAATAATATGTTTTTTTACGAAAGTATTTTAGAGTTTCATCTACTCGCATTTGCTTTGGAGTTCGTTGTGTAGTCAAAATGATTTAGGTTAGTTAATATTCTCTGTTAATCTTGGTAGATTTGCTACGCCCTCTAAGCAGTTTCAAGTGGTACAGTCCGTCAGCCAGTAATTTTCCACTAGCTCCTCTGCATTCACTGTGCTCACTAAGGGGAGGGGCATAACTGTGCATGTCCTCGGTGCACAGTCTGGCTGTGCTCCTGCACCCTGCTTTTTCCTGTGCGTGCTCTTATCTCCATGTTAGCCTGAAACGTGACTTTTCCTATTATATAATTACTTTAGCTCTGATTTTCTTGTGTGTTATTAATATTTTTAACACATATAGTGAACATGTGATAGTTTGGAAATAATACCTTGATTTGACAGATTGATCAAGTGTTAGGAAACAGCTTCCCCTTAGAGCATGGCTTTCTCTAGCCTTGCCACAGATGTATGTAGCTTTAAGTACACTTCACACAGATTTAGAACCAGGTTTCACTGAGACCTTAGTGAGCGCAGCACACGACGCTGTCTAGTCTTGTTTAAACCCCTTTCCACGTATTATTTTTCATTAGTGTCCAGCGCGACGGCTGGCTGACAGCTTGTGTCACCACACTTAATCATGTGCTTACTCGCTCTGTCCAACTACAGCAAAGATCGAATTAGAGCAAGGCCCGTCTTTATGATTAAAGATCAGTCCTTCAGGTTGCTATAGAAATCTGTAAATCTCTAGATTTCATGATTGAGAAGGATCCATATCCTACATGTGCGTCCTTATTTATAAATAATAACTGTAGGTTAGCACTTATCACATGTAGTGGTAGATGTACACAGATGTTCTTCAGGAACCATGTGAAGACTACTTGAAACACTGTGTAGGTTATATAATATTAATGTTTCTTGCTGGTATTTTATATAGTAAAAAGGTTCTTTCAGGCAGATACGTTTCAGCAAAACATTTTTTATTACTTCTATTGAGGATGAAAGACGGAGTAAACCGCAGATATATTATTAATACAAATTCTCAAGGTGTTCCTCATAACTAAAAAAATTAGAATGCTCACTCTAACTACTTAAAAAACAATTATAATAATATTTATTCATTATACACTCCTAAAAATTCTGGTTCTTCAAGGGTTCTTTAGTAAAGTCAGCAGTTGTATAAAGAACTAGGAACGCTTGAACCATTTTCAGGCTTAAAGACGCAATTTGTCAAATTCATACTCCAAACAACAGGGGGCAGTATATCACGAGAAAACACACCTTTAATTTAGTCTAGAAAAAATGTTCTAAGTTCAGCATCAAACGTCATTTGTTTACTTGCCCAGAGCCCGAAAACAACAGCATTTTATTGCCATTAACTTGTTCTTGCTGTGTACGGGTGGCGGATGTCGTTACAGCGGTAATAGAAATAATAAAACTCCATCAGGGCGGTGGAACCTCCTTATTCTCTCATGTTGGACTGATCTGACTCAACGCTACAATGAGTCACTATTGCCTCCGGAGACAGGACAGGCTGGGGCTAGCTGGTTAGCATGATAACTTCTGTAGATGTTTGTACAATGCACTACATAGGCGTATTTGATATAGCATTTGATTTCCTCACATTCTGTTGATAAATGTATTGCAAACTAAAAGTCTTCCATATTGCTCCTTTAAAAGGTTCTTTGCATCTTGGAATGGTTCGTCAGATTGGTGGAACATGGTTAGATATAGAACCATATACTTGTTAAAAAAAAGTGTTCAAGTGTTCGCCAAAAAACGTTCACCATATCAAGCTTGTAACAATAGAAGAACCATTTCTGGTGTTCTGTAGGGCTCTTGTGGAAAAGGTTCACCTATAGAACCTTGAACTGTGGTTCTATATAGAACACCAAAATGTTCTTCTATTGTTATAAGCTTGATACTGTGACAACACAACCATCTCTACTAAAGAACCTTTGAATAACCATCTTCTGGACATATTTCTAGAGAAGAGGTAAACCTTCACATGGGAGTTCTAATATGTGGAACCTCTTTTGTAAAGCCTCTGATGGATTTCAGAAGTCCGGGTGGGATAGACCCCCACTGTAATACTGACCTTAAATACCCAGAGAAAGGGCTAAAATGCTGCTTAGAGAAAAGCATGAAGAATGCATGGCTAGCACTCCGGAACATGGTGCCAGAGCCGAGAGCCAGAGATGCGACCTGAACCTTCAGTTGTGGGATATGCTGTAGTGTTTTCTGGACACAGATGAAGGAGATCAAATTTGAATTGTTCTTTTTTGTGTGAAAGCAGTTGGTCCTTGTGGTTGTTCTCTGTCAGAACTCTAGCTATGTGTTTGGTGTAGTCTGGGGGGAAAAAAGCTGTCTTGCCCAGCTACTGAAAATCATTCAGAATGATCAGAACTATTGATCTGGTCTTCTGCAGAGCTTCCTATGCAGAGCCACTGATCGCTTAGCATGCCAGCTACGTTGGTGGCCATTTTGTGTTATTGCAGGGATGTTTCTGGAATAAACGTGGGGGGGATGGTCACCGGCGAAGCTCGATGAGCACATTCCAGTGCGCACAGAAGCTGCTTATTTTAACCAGTACGGCAAGTTTTTAGTACAGCACAAAAACAGCTCCTCAACTTGCTTTACATTTTTACTAATGTTGCTGGAGCTCCAGCAGTTTGGTGCTGTGGAACTGACCTTGAAGTTCTTTCAGAGGGCTTTGACAGCCGTCCACACCCCATATATATTTATCTTGACTTGGAAAAACGTGTGAGATGTGTGAAAAACGTGACTACGCTCTGGATTTTGTGAACAAAATAACGTGCCTAAAGTGAAAAAAGAGAATTCAGTAGAGAGATGTAAAGTGAGCTTCCTGTTCTCTCAGTGAGGAAAAAACTGGCCCGGACTGGTTCAAACCGGTTACAGCAGCAGCGCCTCCTGATTGGCCAACAACTGAACAAAGACATGTTTTCCCTGCTACAACACTTTGGTAGCTGTTATTTGTTTAATTACCTCAAAGTTAATTTTTGTTGTACATTACATCCCAGACATGGCATTAATTAAAAGCAACAATAACAATCAATTGCTATCAGTTTGTTAATGAGAGTGATTAATGCTTTACTGCATCTTATCATTAAGCCAGCACTGTCAGTCTGCAGAGTTCCCCTGATTTAGTACACTTTATTAAACTCGGCTAATGACAGTAGCATTCATCACTTGATTCATGCATGTTAGAAAAATCTAAATACTAAACTCCACCGTTCTGTAACCCTCCACTGCTCCTCAGTTACCACTCCTGGATTACACTCTGGAGGAACCCAGGCTTGGTAATAGTGATGGCACATTAACTAATACAGTAGCTACAGCTAATGTCAAAGAAGATCTGTGGGATCTGTGCTTATCTACCGTGGCTTTTCTGATCACATGTTGTGATCCTCTGTGAGTTGCCTGGGCACAACTATTGTTTGTGGATTTAATCATGTTCGTGGCAACGGTACACAAGAGGAACTGTTTTTTGTGATCATACCCCCCAGTTAAGCCACCGTTTTACTGTTTTTTATTATTAACTTTTGGTCAATTATAACAAAAGTTTATTCTGCAAAATAACTGCTGCATAGTATAAGGGCTTTTAAACGAAGTATTGCATCGTAAAACTTTTCAGAACGTCTACACCAGAAATGTCAAGACAGATTCTACGAATTTACAAGCTAATAGCTTGAGAGAACTAGCTAACTAGTGGTGGAGGAAAATCGATACAGCATATTATAGTGATATTTTGTGTGGCAATATTTTATCGAGTCATATATTGATATTTTATTATATGAATTGCATACGATTTAAAGTTTTACTACTTATATAAAAAAACGAATTGCAGTAATCGATGTTAAGGATTTTCTATGTGACTATGACAGGAGTATTTTTATTTGTGGACATAATTTTCAGTTGAAAAATGTTAAGAAATCACAATATATCGCAGTATATTTTACTACAGTGCATATCTCAAAATCGCGATAGTATAATGGGGCCTTCAGTGTTTCCTGCTCCTACTAGCTATGCTCTGTATAAGTGTTTCAGTAGTTCGCATTTTATTAAAATCACTAATCACTGAAACTTTTCGAAGCTTACAGTGTTTTTTTTTGAGAATTTTGGGTCAACTCACTCAGCTAGTTTAACCATGTTTTGATAAAAGGCAATTGGTTTAGCCACAGTAGCCAATTTAATGTGTACATTTGGTATAAAGTGGTGCAATGTGTCAAAAATAATGACCTGCCTAATGTCTTGAGGTAGCCATAGTAGTGATAGTACGATTGAGAGACTTTCTGTTTTTTCACTGTAGTTGTATTTTGTTAACTGAAACATTGGTATAATATATGACTTTTCATTGTATCACTGTAAGCTGTAGCTACTCAAAATTAGGAAAAATATGTTACGCATGGTTTAGTGTTTGCTGTATCTCTGTATCCCGGGCTCTGGTGCTGTCTTAGTTAAAATAAAGCGAAGTCCAGGAATCGGTCGATTCCAGCAGCAGGTGTCGAGGATCTCTAGAAAACTCTAGAAGTTGTGCATCTCTAAAGCCCTATTCGAGCGGGATTAAAGATCACTGATGACCTTAATCATCAGTAGAAACAACCTAACGATTTTAAACCAGTTAGGATCGGCGATGTCCGTAATTTGCTAAGTAATAATTATGGAGTGAAATATTTGATAATTATGAGGTAAGGAAGAATTTTATATCTTTCAAGTTGTTTTCACAAGCAATGTGTTTTCTATCTTGTGCGGCGTTTGATATAAATCCACTTTAGTACGCTAATGTTACTCTGTAGACCAGTTAGCCATACAAAGCGTTATACAATGCTGATCTAAAAGTCTGCATGATGATATTTCATTCCAGGCTATTTGGAAAAAATTTGAGATCCTGTACCCCGTACGAATCAGCCAGTCAAATTACGCACCTCCTCTAGTAAAACTAATTTCACTCGAATAGGACTTAACTAGAATTTTACGAAAACTTGGAGAGTTTTATTAGATCACCAGCAATTTGGAACAATGAAGAGAAGAACACTAAAGAACATGGTAGAGCTTTACTTCATATAAATTATTATATTGCGAGCTCAACAGGCTGGGCGTATCATGGATCTGTTTTCCTGAGCTGCGATACGAGACCGTAGACGTTTGAATTGCGGTGTCTGGCTCGATTTTAGAATCATTATAGACCTGGTTACCACTACTGTGTACTCACTGTTAATCCAGGCTTGTCACACATGATGGTGAACTCAAAGAAGAGTGAGTCAACCAACTCCATTCAGACAGGTAATTATCTGTGTTAGACTTTATTTCAGCCTTGTAAGAAGATGATAACCCTGGTGTTTTTTTATTTAAACATCATGTTTTTCTCCCTGGTGGTCAAAAATGGTAATGCCTGGACTGCTTGTAACGTCTGCTTGGTAGTCTTTGTTTAAAGTGGGGGAGGGGTGCTTTGTGACAGAGTGAGACAGTCCAAGCGTTCAAAGCTTTTGCTCTAAACTCTGCGAGGTTCTTTGTTATCTGTGTAGTTGTTGTTTTCTTCAGTAGACCTTTGCCAAATGAGTTAGAGTAAAGGTATTTCCCTCTGCTCTCTATGTAGTCATAACAGTAGTTTGCTGTGTACCAGTAACCACAGAGACTGTTGTGACTGAAAATGATGTCAAATTGTAGTTTAACCAGGCTGGCTGGGTGGTTGTTGTTGCAGTTGTCACTACCTCGAAAAGCAGATGGTACAGTCCAAACACTGCTGCCCCTCCCCCGCTCCATTTGCTGTTCTCTCACTGTGACACTGTAATATCAGTTAAACTACAAATGCTTTTCAGGCGAAAGTAAAGACTGCTCAGGAACACCTCTACGTTCACCGCTTAGTACGAAACAGTGGAGTTTTATTCGCATTTGCATTCAAGATTAAGAAAAGAAAAACACTGTTGATCAAGGAGACCATAAACCATGTTCAGACAGCGCATACCGAAAAAGTAGTCAAAATAAAGTTCAAACAGAACCAAAAAGCCTTTCTCGATCCATTTAAGATTTTTAACCAGGTCCTGAATGTAAATTTAGTGGCTGCTTCTGGCTTCCTGTTGTCTTGCCTCCCCTGTGTGCATTGTGAAAATGGTATAGTCCATGAAGGTCTGTACTTTTCCACTCAGTCTGCTTTTTTCTGTCTGGCTGCTCCAGATTTATAAAGCCAATATAAGTGTGTAGACTCCTGTTGAATTATAGTTGGATAGAAATACATTGCATACGTTTGGCTTGGCTACTTTCTCATTTTGTCATCTGGTTTGGGAGGTGGCTGTACAGACAACGTCCAGCTGCTAACTTGGACTTTGTCTTTTTTTGTTGTTGTAGTTTTTGCTAAAGCTCAAATTTTGCTTTTGGATTAGGTGAGACGCTGTTTTTTGGGGTGAATATGTTGAAACGCATTTGGTACATGGTACTTTCTGAACCTCCCACCACCACCATCACCATTTTCCCTCCTTTTCTCTTCACTGCTGTGTAGATCAGAAAGAAGCTAGTCAGGCGAATCAGAAAGCTGAAATCTTTTCAGGATTGTTTTTATTTGAGCTCCTGTGAAAGGGAACTTATGTGTCTTCTTTCTTGTTGACATTTTTCTGCAAATGTGTTTCTACAGGTAAAAATTCCCACTAAGTAAGATCTGCTAACTTTTTCCACTACCAAGTTACGTTACCTTATCCATGCCTTCTTATTTTACTATATCATGTCACGGTCACTAAAAGATATTCACTTTATAGTGGATTTATTTGAAGCAGTATATCTTTACTTAAATTCAACAGTTTCTTAGCTAACTAGCTCAGGCTAGCTAACTAATTAGCAGATTTGTAGTCTAAATTTAAACGGATTAAGCTGAAATTCTGGCACCACCATTGATATCATGGGAACACTGACATATTGATTTGCCACTGATTCCTGAAATACAATGTGCTGTTAAATCTTTGTGCTGTTAAAGACTTTAAAATGAGCCACTCCTGCTTGGCTATCTAGCTAATGAGCTGCATAGTTAGCAAGGCAACATAAATTGTTTGTTTGTGATTTTATGTGGATTTAAGTATTTTGGGACTTGTTTTTAATATAATATAAATTCTCTATATATGGAATAACAAATCTTTTGGAAGTGCAAAACGACATCACAGCTATTCATTTAACGCTGGTACATTAAATGCTAGGTGCTATTAAAGCTTAGCATTTAAAATTAGGTACACCTACCTAGCTGATTAGCTTCCTAATGACATGGCAGCAAAAATCCTGTTGGGCTTTTGCCAGGTTGCTGAAATTTGTACATTTTCATGGTGATCAGAGTTTTTATTCATTCTGTACAGAGCCGAGACGGTCACTAATAGGCATTGCAGCAACCAGTTCGGTATTTGCCTACAAAATGAAAAGTAGTATCAGAGTTTTCTGTAGGAGGTCTGCATGTAAACCTGTTTCGAGCAGTTGTTTTGATTATAGCTAAGACACTTGATAAACCAATGATCATGAATCATGACCTGTGAACAGTATTTGGCGATTAAGAGTTTCCTCAGTTCTGTGTTGTCCGTACAAATAAACTCACTCTGAAAGGCAGAACTTGGTGTTCGTTAGCACGCTTTGGTGGGCTCCAGTGCCCTCGCTGGCTTCAGTGAAACTGGATGCTTGTAGTAGGTCCTGAAGTCCCTTTGTAAGAACACTTAAAGCCTCTGACAGATGATCAGGATATTTGCCGGAGGTGTCGAGCTGGGCCCATTCCTTTGGATTCCTTACCGGGTAGTTGTGCGTCAGGTATCTTCTTGTTCACTCCAGGATGAACAATCACAGCGGCCGGATGACCACAGAAACCGTGTAAAGCATTAGCGAGCACGCTAATGGGAACGCTGCATATTTTACAGACTTGCTGTGAACATGTGATGCGCAGCAAAGGACCTAGGACTTCTCAAGAGTGAAACAAGCTGTTGCCTGAACACTGACATAAGGACCTCAGAGATACAGAACACCAACGTTCTACAGAGTTGTCCTGCTCTGTGGAGCAATGTAAAGACCTGGGCTAAATGTGTTCAGATTTTTTTTCCCTCTTTTTTTTTTTATGCGTGTTACAGTGCTGGTGCAGGCAGTGCTCAGTGGAACAGTTCTTCTCTCAGCGTATCAGCTGATCTGGTGGCCATTTTAGGTTACTGCAAGGAAGAGCTGGAATAAAATGGCTAACTGGGGGAGGGGAATTGAGCAGGTTACGAGTGACTGCTAGGCTAGACTAGACAGTTTCTGGGGAACCAGTGCTGATTTGACTAGTGTTGAGATTTGACTCAGTCATAAGTTAGATACTTAAAGGCAGTTCACCACAAAGAAACATGGTATAGTAGCTTTTTGGAAAAGATACTTGTGTAAACAAGGTAATGTAAGAACTACACAAACTGGTCTGTAAAATCTATTAGTTTTAAAATCCTACTGGTAAAAGCATGGCACATACTTTATGATTTCATTTGTCTGAGTTGAAAGAAATCTTAAACGCGGAACCCCTGGTTGGACCTTGTGAATCAAGGGCAGGATTTCTGTTGGTCTTCTATAATTTAATCTAAAGAATTGAATCCATCCTCAGACACTTTTTCACCCTGAACAACAGGACAGATTTTGACTGGTTTGAGTGGGTTGCTCTGGAAGGATCCTGTTTGGACGAAGACGAAGGACAACTGCTGTTTGGATTAGAAATGGACTACTCAGTTTACTGCTACAGCAGCACATTCTGATTGCTAAGAAACAGTGATTTGATTTAAGTTGGAGTATGTGTATTGCTTTACTATGTCTCGTGACGGCTGAATATTTTTCCTCTAGGTTTTTCCAGCATTCTACCTGATTTGTCTTTTCCTGGCAAGCACTTGTAACCCACTGATAGAAGTGAAGTGGTAAGTTGTTTTTTCCTGTTTTTTTTTTTATCCCTTTGTATAAACAAGGTTCCATTATTCCTTTTGTTGTCAGAGCCACTTTCCCAATAAGAGCACTTTGTAGTTCAACCTTTACAGACTGCAGTCCATTTGTTTCTCTACATACTGTTACCTTCTTTTATCCCGTTCTTCAATGGTCAGGACCCCCACAGAGCAGGTATTATTTGAATGGTGGATCATTCTCAGCACTGCGTTGACACTGACATGGTGGTGTTAGTGTATGTTGCGTTGGTATGAGGGGATCAGATATCCCACTGTCCACTCTATTAGACACTTCTATCTTGCTGGTCCACCTTGTAGATGTTAAGTCAGAGATGATGGCTCATCTATTGCTGCACAGTTTGTTTTTCTCCGGTCAGGACGCTGCCCACAGGACACTGTTGGCTGGATGTTGGTGGACTGTTGTCAGTCCAGCAGTGACACTGAGGTGTTTAAAAGCTTCAGCAGCACCGCCTCTTGTACCAGCACAACACCCAACACCACCATGGTGGTGGTGTCAGTGTCACTGCGGTGCTGAGAATGAACCACCACCCAAATAGTACCTGTTCTGTGGTGGTCCTAAACACTGAAGTTGAGGGTGAAAGTATGTATGCTAATGTCATGTGCCATAGCAGGACAACCAGCTCCATTTAGATGTTGATAGATGTTGATACATTTACTTGTTCTGGTGCTAAATTTAGAGCACAATTTAAAATAAAGTTACAAAATATATTAGAACGAAAGCGAGTGAACTATATTATTAGACTGTGGTAATGACATTGTGCAGTAAGGCAGTATAAGCCCAGGAGACGACGACACGGTGAGTGTTTACCCTTTTTACCTTCTGGGAAGACGTTTTGACTTACCGTCTAGACATCTAAATAAAGCAGCGATGGCTTGGTGGGGCATATGGAACATTTGCTGCCTGACTGGTAAATGTGAACATAAGTGACTCCAGTAAACATTTTCATCTAAGGGCCCAAACCTTTCTCACCATTTGATGCCAAACAAACAAACTTATTTAAACTTACATAAACAAGATCATGGCAATCAAGTCGATTTAATTTTGAGTGACTTTGTTTAGTCTTCTGTACCTTTTTAAGTTTTGTAGTAACGATCGGGCCAAATAAGAAATAGCAGTATAGAAAATTAAGATGGGGTTTATCCTTTAATCTTAAACCTCGTGGAAGGTAAGATCAAGTAGGATTGTGCTTACCTTCTCAAGTGAAGCCTTGTAAGAACGAAGTGATATCTAATGAAGTAGGGAAGGTCACAAGGATAGTTTATTTAGCGACTCAGTGAATAAAAGAGTGGAAACAAACTTCTAATGGTAGATAATTATTGACTATATTAATGAATTAATTAAATTTTCAGGATCAGTTCGTCAACGGCAGATTCCTATCTGTGGTGGTAGCTTCACATACAGCTAGCTGTACTGTCTGTAATTTTAAGAAGAAAGTCTCTTGAATGTAAATGAGACATTAATGAGAAACCACTGCCTGTGTCAGTAGACATAACATGGAAAGTAATTTTAAACCACCACATTTTAAACTACCAGTTTCAATAAGATCCTGCCAGGATTCTCCTTTCATCTGTAAAGTAATTTGGTTACAGTCATCTGCGAAAGCATGATCCCTGTCCTTTATGAAAAACCTGTCAGTGAAAAATTACGATTCTCCTATTTACTTTAAACAGTATTGGTTCAAATATTATTAATGACCCCCTTTTTAAAACACATGGTGCAGTTGTGGCCCTCATCTGTGCTCTTGATCAGAGCGAGGCTAGTCAAGCTCCAATGTTTTCTGTGCGAAATGGTTGATGGCCTGTTTTTGAAGACTGCGATGTAAGATCAAAGACTTCTTTGTGTCTGATTTAATCTGTTCGCCTTTTAAGCAATGTCATATCGTTCTGATGTGCCTCTATTACACTGCCTACAGGGACATGTATGTTAGCCAGCATAGGCTGAAGAGCTAAATAACGCTAAATGACCTTCAATTATGGTTTTTAGAGAGTATGTATATATATATATATACACACACACACACACACACACACACACACACACACACACACACACACACGTAGAGCGGTGCGTTACGATTTCAATATAATCGACAACAAAAGCAAGGTGATGTATTTCAATTGAAAGAAAACTGTCTATACAAAACCTATGAAATACATAGAAAAACCCCTATGCATATGTCTGCTGATGCTAACATTGGTGCATCCAGGTAGTTATTCGAGGACTTAAAACTCTAATAGCAAATGATTACTACACTGCCATCTAGTGGTCGGATGTCTGAACCCAACACAATGGTCCTAATTGAAATAATCCATTAAACATTTATACTGTGTTTTTAAGAATCAAAATATAGTGCAGTTCTCAAGTGTATCAATATTTTTTACACTAATATTTAGTGTTGGTGTGTGACTGCTGATCAGGTCATTATTTTGCGAGAAACTCGTAGGGACTTTATTGTTAGCTGATATTACTTGTGACTAGCTTACCCATGCATGTATATCTGTCATCATGCGGCTGAATTGGTTGAATGTTGGTCATTATTTAACCGAGACACAAAGTATTCACATTTTTATAGGCCAGTTAAAACCAAGATAGTCTTACAGACCACAGCTACATTTTGTGAGCAAGGAAGTTGATTTAATTTTGACATATTTGTTTGTGTCTGAAACTTCTAAACGACTGTTTACAGACTTTAGCTAGTAGAACACTAATGATCAGCAGAGTTGGTAGAATAGCCTCTTATTATAATATATGTGACTTATTGTCTTATTTTATGGGCTTTAATCTACAGATTTTTAACTAATTAAAATACCAAGAAAATAGTACAGTATTAATAAATAACATGTATTTTCATAGTTGTTGAATTCAATGAACAAAATAATTCTGCATCCATGATCTAAACGTGCACCAGAAGTTTATGTTGAAACGACAAACATTTTAATGGGGAATAGTTTTGGTTTGACTTACCAAGTTTCACAGTGTTTTCATGTGTGTGCATATCACTGCTACTACTCTTCTATATAGCTGTTAGCATTCACGTTTGAAATTGCACATACTGACAACCATCGGCTTACATCGTAGGTAACAATGCATATGTTAATAATAATAATTAATAAATAAATAAGGATAACAAGATGTTAGCGACGTGTCGATATTGGTAATCTCTGATGTAACATTTATTTCAAGTCCAAAGCACCTATATGAAGTTTTGCATGATATAAAATCTCTAGTGAGTCTAGGCTCTATAATAACATGATCTGAGTTATGAGTTTAAAGAAGGAAAGGTAAAGTGGTAAGGGAAATAGGCTGTCGCCAGAATTAGCATTCCTTCAGCATTGTGTGCCCAAGTACCATCTTCCAACCTCTGTGAGAGGCACTCGCAGACCATCTTTACAGGCTCTTAAGTAACCCCAGACTGTAGCACTGGAGCCTTTTGTGCGCAGCTACACAGGAACTGCAAGGCTGTTGGGTCTCGGTTATCCCTTGCCACTTCCCTTACATGGTCCAGAGGAAAAAAACAAAAACAAGCCCACTGTATGGGGGGAAAAAACAAGGGGGAACAACGTAGCTGCTGAAGGTGTGACTGTAACGTACCTTGCTCCAGCAAAGGGAGCTGCGTCCGTCTTCGGCATAGCGACCACTGAGGACATGTTGAGAGAAACGACCTGAGCTGGGCAAGCGCACGAGAGCAAGACGGAGAAGTTTGAAAGGACTGAGAAGAACTGACTTGGAATGATCAAGGTCCTGCGGTTTGTTCTCTGTTAGCTGCGAATTCACATTCACTGAGCAGCTGCCTAAGCTGTGGCTGAGCTGGTGGCCATTTTGTGTCACTGCAGTGAAAGGCTGCCTGTATGAAATGGTAGCTGGAGTGGTGGAGGCTCTTAAGAGGAGCCTCCTCACACAGCTGCCACCATGTGTCCACAGTGTTTTCTGCTATGCTTCGGCACCTTGTAGGCATTGATTCTGTGCCTGAAAGCCTGAAGCCTTTCACTTCTTGTTCTCTTTTAGGTATCACAGAAATCAGCATACAGGCTTGTTAGCACAGTCACCTTTCTGCCAGTCAGTTCTGAGAGATATATAATATATAAAAATATATATATTTCCTTAGATGTGCATATCTGATTATATTTCATTAAGTCCTCAGACTACCTGTGTTTTAATTGCACTATGGCAGTATTACATGTGATTTTCAGGGAGTTTTATTGTGAACAAGGCAGGAATATTTATTTTTTTAAAACCTGGAATGCCTTGCTCTAGCTTAACCAGCACGCCTAGGCTTATACAAGAAGAGATCACAGAGAAGGGGTTGTTTTTGTTACAGTGCGAGGGGAGGGGTTTATTCCTGAGGAGAACTAGTCTCCTCTGGTTTGAACTGGTTTCTGCAGCACATCTCTGATTGGCCAGCAGTGCTTACCTTGACTCTACTGCTTGCTAGCTTTACTTGACTCAGGCTCGACTGTTGGTGGGTTCACTTTGTTTCACTGGGGTCATTGTGCCTAATGCTGTGTGTCAGAGCTGGAGACCTTGATTGCACTGTGGCAGGGCAAGAATTTTGTGCACCCAACCAATCTTTTCTACCTCGCATGTTGTGCATGCATTTATTTTTAGTATCCTATTTTTGTAGCTTTGCCTTTACTCCCTCTGGTGTTGCAAACAACGTATAACCCCCCCTACAAAATATCCAGGATGGTACAGCCCATCCCTGCTGCTTGGTATGCAACATTCTGTGTGTGTCAGGAAAAGGGAGAAGGGATAACCTCAGTGAAAAGAATTAAGCTCGACTGTTGTTCATGCGTGTTAGGTTGGTGCTAAGATTATCATCTGGTCATCTTATGAAATAATTAAGGGTTCCATTTGTTGGGAAAACTGCTTTCCTGAGTGTTAATACTTGTTGTTTGGTGTAGGTTATGACGAAGATGGCCTTTTAATTATCTGAAAGGAAAAAGAGTGTTCCTCAACAAAACAAACAAACACCACCCACCCCGTCCTTGAACGTGTGGTATGTCCCTGGCATCGGATTTCGAACCGCCCTTCCCCCACACCTCTTTTTCCTTGCTTTGCGACACTCCCATGACCAAATCCAAGCCAATCCCAGACTGCCTCCTTGTTTTCATCCTGATGGCCTACTTTAGACGTCAGTTGTTTGTTAATAGGTTAAAGCTGCACCTTAGACGTTTGCTCTATCCATGTGCTGTGCGACTTCACCGCAGGCCTAAAGACAAAGGCTGGCCAAAAGGTTCTACCTGCCCTCCATTAATGAAAACAAAAATAACTGTTAGCGTAAAGAGCAGCTACGTTTCTCAGTCGGAGGTGGGTTAACCCTTTGTTTGGTGAACACAAATATAAGCAAACAACGAAGGTAATGCTTTATGTAGCCAGTATCCACAAAAGACTTGTTGAAGAAGCAGAGGACGTCTAACAGATTCCTACATTTATAGAAGAAAATTGAAGTGAACTTGGACAGGAATATGAAAATGTATCCAGAGAATTTGATCAGCTGTGGTTTAGTCTTGCGAGCATGTTCTTCTAAACCTCCTGGACTGGCGGGACTCAGCAGATAATGTGCTGTTTGTCAGAATTTATGACAATAGATGAAATGATCAGTCGCACAGGATGATGAATGCCTGCTCGCAGGTGAAATACTATCTTATGGTTTACACTTCACCAACATATCCAGCTATCCTTCGTCATCCAGTTTATTATTTTTAACTGGCAGGCGCTGGCACGCTCAGGCTGTGTGGCAGTAGTGCTCTTCAAGTGATCGCGAGGGCAACGAGCGTGGAGAAAGATACATTTATGAACTCCTCTCCTTCCGCGTGTAAGCGATTTACAGTGCCGCGATACCCTTGAAGCTGGGAATCTGTGAAACAAGTGGACTCTCTGGCTGTTTCCATATCTGCAACAACAGGATCCGTCGCCGATCTGTGATGTACAAGCCAAAGTAAACAAGTCCAGCTGCATGCTGACCTGGATTTAGACAGCCTACCGAGACGTCCGTATGAAGTAAACTAATCTCGTCTCATCCAGTGGTCAAGTGTTGGGCCTAAATGGCCAGAGCCGTGTTCTCTATCCGTGCTGATCTAGCGCATCTGGAGGGCTGAGTTCCTTCCTACTTGGCAGCTGCAACTTGGTTTATTAATGAGTGTAATATGGAGCCTCAGTACCATGGCAGTGCTAAACCAAACCATGCCTGCGCCATCCTTTTATTTATTTATTTATTTTTAATTTAAACTAGTATCATTTTAATTATATTCCATATTAAAATGAAAATAGATCAGAATTTGTTGTTCACTTAAAGACCTTTTGCACTAAAAAGAGGATAAAAATAAGAGACTGGAAAACTGTCCAGGTCACTTAAATGAATATTCAAAGTAGTTGGTTTTCCAGTTATTATCTAAAGTGGAATTTTAAATAAATGGTCCGATATGGAAAGTAGTGAGCTAGAAAGGCTGGTCAGTTCCAGTAGTTCTTTAGGTGTAATCTAGTGAGGAAACTATACTCATACTTCTATACCACATCACTTCTGGCATGCGGTGACATTTAGATGTTTTTTCTTTTGCCAAGCTCTTCCATCAGAAGTGTAGTTTCACCCTAATTGGCTTGTTGCTTAGACCAGAGTTGTTACTTAGCAACTTGTAGCTCAGTGATGTAGGTTATATTTAAAGCAAAGCATGCTGTTATGTGTGATGGAACACCATTTTAACCTCTAAGATGGTGTTCTTAGACCTGTTTTTAATAATATTAGGTATTTTAATGTAAATAATAATACAATACGAATACATTCTGGTTAAGTAACGCATGGAAAGGCTGCAAGCCAGGATAGGTCATGTACTCACAATCAGAAAATCTACAAGCTGCTTCCTCTCAAGGACGTGCTGTATTGGCAAGCAGCTCTGGCCTTGACAGTTCGAAAGAAATCCAAGGAAAAAATTGGGACCCGAGAAAACAGGCCTAGCGGGGGTGAGGACGACTTGTTTAGCGAACTAGTCGGTTAGGGTACTAAGTTGCATTGGGGTCTGGAACAGTGTAACGCTAAGAATGACCTTGAACAATGTTGCGTAGGTTTGTGACTCTGGCAAAGGGCAGCTTGACTGTTGGCTGAATCAGAGTCTCAGAGTAAGTGGTATCTGTGGGACAGCAGATACCTACCTAGCTGGGATATTCAAAACTAAAGAAAAACAACAACATCAGAGGTTCCTAACTGATTTGGCCGGGTTGACCCTTAAATAGGTTCCTCAGGCTTGCACACCTCACCGCAAAAAAAGTATACGTACTTTAGAGCAGTGGTCTTTAACCCTGGTCCCGGGGTACGTCTACCCAGCGTATCTCAGTGCTGTCCTGCTGTAACACACCCAGGAGCAGTTTGCTAATCAGCTGATTGGTTGGGTCAGGTGTGCTGGAGCAGAGAAAACAACAAAACGTGCAGGGCAAGGGTGCTGACCAGAGCTCCTGTAGGGCATTGCAGGTTGGAGCTCACTGGAAGAACCAATCGGAGGCGTCTGATCACAGCGGTTTGAACGATTTTCGGTCCTCTAGTTAAACAGTTGGATTTGTCCCTCTTGTGTTGGGTCAGAGTAGTGCATCCTGTCACCACCCCCCCTCTGCTTAGTCAAAATGGTATGTTCTGTGACTGGCGGTTTGCTCAGTGTAGTGTGCTGCAGGGGGGGGAGGGGACTATGATCCCCTTTTCACTGTGTATTGTTCATTCTTCTTTTTAGTGGCACGTGAGCTGTTTTTATTGCGTGTGTGTGTGTGTGTGTGTGGAGGGGGGGGGGGGTTTATAGGTATTCTCATTTTTCCCCCTCATACATTTTAAAAAGAGCTCTGTAGATTAAATTCCTGTTCTTGTTCTCAGGCCAGGTTGTGAAGGCTGTAGCTACATGGCAGAGAAAATCACTCCTACTGAATAATCGTACGACTTGTATCGGCTTTGGGATCGTGGCGGCCGAGCGTTTCAACACTGCTCTGGCGTTGCTGGCAAGACAACAAAGAATGTCCTCCTCCTCCCCCAAAGCGCACATGGTAGAGTCCTAGCTGAACTTCCCTCCCTCTCCTGTTCTCTCTCTCTCTCTCTCTCTCTCTCCTGCTCTCGCTCGCTCTCATCCTCTCGCCTATATATTGAGCGAGCTACGTCAGCTAGAAACGCTCTCGCTCTTTCTCTTGCGAATGTTCATGGCCTGCTCCTGAAGCTCGCACAGGTTAACTTTCTAGATTATTTTCTTATACGTTTCTTTTGTCATCCAGGCTCAGTTTTTTTTGTGTGACAAGTCTTCATATATATCTCTACTTTTATGTGTTTTAAATCGATTGGCTGAATTTAATTTCTTGGTATTATGGGATGTTGTAAGCGTTTCGAATGTCGCGTTGTTAAGTTTGTCATTGCTGCTGGGTCTTTTGATTGGACGGTGATTTTGCTAGCGTAAGCGGCAGAATTAACATGCTGGGAATTATCTTTTTTTTAATTATATATTTTATATAAACTTGGATTCTTTTTATTTATTTATTTTTTGGCTGGTTCAGTTTTTCCTCATTGTTGGATTTTGTGTGCTTCACTTTTTCGTATTGTGTTGCGATTGGTCACGTGAGGCGTCCGATTTCAGTCGTGCGCCCTCTTATGCTGGGGATGAGTGACCCCTGCGTGGGGAGATGGTACGCTCTGTGCCTAGCTGTAACTTTACACTTTGCTCTGCTTGCCATGTGGCAGTAGGGGAGGGGTTAGTCTGCTGCCTGTCTGTTTTCTGTCTTTCTGTTTTCTGCCTGCTGTTAGAGCCACAAGTGGTCTCTTACGTTTGTTTAAAAAAAAACGTTCTAGAAGTCTGTTCTAGAGTTTGAAATGAAAGCTCTGATGGAGGTTTGGTTGCGGGTTAATGGCCTTTGGTGTGTGTGGGTTAATTTTTTGTGTTGTTTGTTTTCTTTGGTGTGGGTGATGGCTTCTGGATCAGGGTATTGTGTTGGTTCATCATGTGCGGGTGTTGCTACACCATGTTCTGCTGTAACTGAACAACACCCTGAAGCACATGGTAGAGTCCTAGTTGACTTCCCCTCCCCCTCCCCCTTCTCGTTCTCGCTCTCTCGCGCGCTCTTGCTCCCTTTCTTCTTGCTCTTCCTGCTTTCTTGCTTCCGCCCACATGTTGTGGCTCTTTGGACTGTGGTGTCTAGGCTCATGGTCTTCGCTTGCGTTTGATGCGTTTTTTATGAGTACATTTAATTTATATTTATTTACTTTATTTTTTTTGGTGGGAGGGTTGAGCGGTTAATTTATCGACTTTTTGAATGTTTGCATGTTTGCTTAGGCGTTGGCGAAACTCTTTAGTTTCGGCCTGAGTTGTTGTAAAAGCTGCTAGCTTAAGCGCACTATGGGTAGCACTTTCAATTTAAATTGTTTACATCACTCCTCATGATGACGACTGCTTTTCTACATGTAGGTCGAGGTATGAAAGCTTGGGAAGAGGTAGTGCTTGAGTATATCCTGTTTTTCCCAAACAGCATACATTGTTCATACAGTCTGGATGAACTTGGGTTGTAGCGTTTATATTTCAAAACCTTTTAGACGACCTTTGGGGACTTGTCTGCAGTTTCTGCTGGATGGATTTTCTCCTGGTGTTTCGGGTTGCTTTCGCTGGGGCGCCTGTCGCCACAGAAATCTGGTAATGAGTAGCACATACTGACTATCGTCTGGAATCGCTGGCCATCTTGGGGAAAGGGGAAAATCCAAGCCTCGAAATGTTCCCCTTTGACGAGAGAGGTTATCTTTGAACCATATAAAAGATCTACTTTGAGCAACCATCAAGTGAATGGTTTAAAGTGAATACTGCGTTACACTGTGAACTTGAACTTACTAAGATATGCTGATCTCTTTATTAGTAGCAACATAATCTGTTGACTTCTGATAAATATGTAGATGGTTACGTAGTGACATGTTGTCTTTGAAGGTCAATTACGTTTTTTGAAATCTATTCCCTATTTTTTTCCATTACAGTCAACAGTGTGCTAACTCTATCTCTAGAAAAAAACTATCAGGGATGAATCATCTCTCCTGTTGGGTGCATGCAATAAACAAATATAAACGTTTCTGTTTAGTTTTTTAATCAAAGCAAAGCTCGTTGGACTATTTTAAATAATGTTTCTTTAAAAATATGAATATTCAAATGGCAAACAATTAGCCTAACTCTGGAATTCAGAAGGCAAATAATACAAGCTGCTAGTGCAATCATTTCACTTGCAAAGAGTTTTTCTTTTCCACAGGTTTCTGGCATATAAGGCATGTTTTGCATAATAATATAAACAGTTCTGAGTTTATCCAAGAGCCATTGCTGATCTGGTGCATCATGAGTGGTTCCATTAGATTTAGATTTAACAATTTTATTCAAAGCACTGTATCGTTGTTGTTTTTGTGGTTTTTTTTTATTTATTTTTTTTATTCACCTTCAAATACATCTCACACAAAAACAATAGTCTTTACTAGTTTACACAGTGTAGTATTATTACAACATAATGTATTCGGTTGCATAACATTGTAGGCTGGAAACTGCACGTTCACATTTGTTGAGTTGACAGGGATTTGCAGGTGGAGCATAGAGCTGGTTTGAATACGTTCTTTATAGGAATCAGAGTTTTTGCACTAATCAACAGTGAATACTCAAAGCTTTGCCCCAAAGAAGGCGGTGGGTGCATGATTAAGACGGGACTTGGCTCCTTCTACCAGGCCTGCTAGCTACTGTTAGCTGTGGTATACCGGGTAATGGCGCGGGTTACAAGGCAATTCACTGAGGTCATCTAACTCGAGCTACGAAGGGCATACGTTGTGGCCCTGATGAGGATCCGGTCTGACAGGGCAAGGGTTGCAGCTACTTTCGGAATTGCATGCTGTCGTCATCGCTTTAGTATGTCGTTCACAGCTGTGAGTTAGCGGGATGAATGTGTTAACCAAATGTATGGTGTTCTTCCTATTGCGTTGTGTTTTTTGTTTTTTTTTTTCTTCTTTTTTTTTTTTTTTTTAAAAGAACAAATACATTGAATACGGAATACGGGTGGAGTGGTGGGTTTTCTTCAGTAGAGCAGAGAGCTGTGTTTTTAGCCGTTCGCATTGAAGAGGCTGTGTTTATTAACGCCATGTTTGCCGCTGTTTTCAGCAAATAAAAAAAAAATTAAGCTGCACTATGGATCACAGCTTTGAATCGTCAAAGTTCATACGGACTTAAATACGGATCAAGTCTTACACCAGTTTGCAGTTTGCCTTTACGTTAATAAAAACGTAAAAAACAAATTATTATAAGCAAAATAGTTGGATATTTGAGTCCAGCCCTAGTGGACAATGGAAGGGTTGTTCGTCATTTTAATTAAATTGCAGTGCTGCAGTATGCAACCTGAACATTTATAGTTATAGCTGTTTGTGTAATGTGAGTGTATAGTCACAATCTATATCAAGGCATCAACAAATATTGGTTATAAAACAATAGCTAGGGATAGCTAGTCTTTGCTAGATATATCGCAATTGTAGTACATTACGAACTTGCATTAGTGCTATAATACACAATTTCTAACACTATTGTGTAGAGAAAGCAGAGACCTTGTTTGATTTATGGGAAAATGAGAAACAGGAATAAGGTTTGGGGATTTTTACGAAAGGCGTTGATTACGGCTGTATGTCCTACTACGTACAGTCGCTTTGTCTTTAAGACACCAGCGTAGGGACATGCTACTAGGACATCAGTGGAGGCTATGTGCCTGAACAACTGGTTTGCAGGCTTCTGAGAATTTACAGGCCCACATGTGGAAACGGCATATGGCTGACATGCAGCTGGATCACCGGAGCAGAACTTGCTGATTTGACCAGGCTAGGACAGGACTGCAGCTATGAGATGTACCTCAGTGAAGCACTTCAGTGAACCTCTGATGGTACTTCACTGTTGCACCCCATGATCAGTTTGCTTGAAGGTTATTTGAAGTTGTGGTTTGCGCTCACTGCTCCTAGAAGCATGAACACTGCGCTACGTGTTTAGATTGCTAAGAACATGTTAACCTTCCACAGCTATTTTTTTTTCTTCCTCTTCTTAGGTTATTTTGTAAGAGGTGTTCAACTGACACCCATAGAAAGGTCTTTGAGTTGCTCCCTCTGGTGTTGAGTTTAAGGTGTGCATTTCCACACCCCTCTCCTTTGTGAGAATGGTACAGCCCATGGCTAGCTGTAATTTTCCACTCTCTTTGTGCAGCAGTGGGGGAGGGGTTAGTCTGACACCATGTTTTTGACTACAGATGGAGATCTGTGTGTGTGTGTGTACACACAATGTTTGTCATATTAAAGTTATTTAGTTGGTCCTGCTGTCTAAATCAGTGCCTGCTTTTGCTTTTTCAGGTTCTGTTGCAGTGTTTGTGCTACATGTTATATTTGCGATCACATTAAACCGTATTGTGGTGTTAACAGCTACGCCTGAAAGTTCTGTGCTCCACCCAATAGCATGTGTCAGTCCTAGTTCCTCTCCCCCCACCGGATCTCTGTCTCTCACACCTACATCTGAGCCCTGTAGTCTAAGAGAAGCTAGTTTACAGAGTTGTGTACTTTCTCTTGCGGGCAGTCTTGACAGACTAGTACTAGTAAGTTATCTGTATTTTCCGTGACACTTTCTCACCCGATGTCCACGCTAAAACACAGTTGACCCACTTTACTTGCACTGTGAGGTCATAAGATTAGGGACTGTATGTTAAGGGAGAGACTATGCTTAATGCCTCTTTTCCCCTCTTGTTTTAAGGCCTAAAAAATAACAGGCTACATCATTTGTTTGTAAAGAGTTTAGAAAAAAATTTGATTGATTGCTAGCTCCACACACCCCTCTTTGTGAGAATGGTGTAATCTGTGTCTGGCTGTAATTTTCCACCATGCAGGAGTGGGGGAGGGGCCAGTCTTCTATTTTTGGTTGGCTCTTTGCAACTAATACATAGTTATTGTTATAAGATGACTCTGGACTTAATGCGCTTCTGAAGGGGAAGCAGCGAAATGTATTTATTTATTAGCTATCTTGAGTGAAATTCTTTGAGGTCGTGTGTGTGTGTGTGTGTGTGTGTGTAAGGAAAATGAAAAATGGTATATGGCTGCTGGATCACTGTCACAAAGCACAAATTGTACTTTCACCAGATCAGCTGGCTTGAATTTAGCTGTGTGCTGAACTGTGTATTTATTTAGTTTCGCTAAATACGTGTCAACTTCAGTAGAAAATAGATCATGGCAGCAAAGTAAGGTCTTGACTGACACACCCATAGAAAGATCTGTCTTGCTCCCTCTTGTGTTGACTCTAGAGCTGCACAGCTCCATCCCCCTCTCGTCTGTGAGAATGGTACAGTCCGTGTCTAGCTGTAATTTTCCACTCGGTCTGTGCGGCCGTGGGGGAGGGGTTAGTCCTCTGTCTCACTCCATCTTGTTTTGGACTACAGATGGAGCCTACTTGTGTAGTACACAATTATTATTTAAATTTTTTTTTATGGTGATTTCAGATGTTTTGGTTTTCTCTTTACAGTTTATAAATGTGTGTAATCATTAAATCATGACTTTGGATATGATGCGCCTCCTGTATGAAAGCAGCTAGATTTCCAAGTTATCGTTTCTTGGGTGAAATTGATCAGCCACCATAAGAACAAGCCCATTTACACTTTTCTGTGGGACCACTAGCTCAGGGGTTGTATGTACATAAGGAATGTGTAAGCGGCACATGGCTGAGGTGCAGCTGGATCACTATCACAGAGCACTGAACCTCAGATCACTTCCACCAGATCAGCTTGCTTGTCGTGTGCTGAGCAGAGCTGTGTATTTAGGTTGTTAAATACATGGTAACATCAGAAGAAAATAAATCTTGGCAGCGAAAGAAGTTTCTCGACTGACACACCCTTAGAAAGACCCGTCTTGCTCCCTCTTGTGTCGAGTTTTGAGCTGTACAGCCTCGTACCCCCTCTTGTGAGAATGGTATGTTCCTTGGCTGGCTGTAATTTTCCACTCTCTTTGTGCAGCACTGGGGGAGGGGTGGTCTTCTTACACCGTGTTACTTTGTTGTGTGATACTGTATAATCATTATAGAGATTTAGTTTGTGTTTAGTATTAGTACTTTAGTCTAAAGCTTGTTGATTTGAATTGGGTGCCTAATTTTGAGACACCAATCCCCCCCCCCTTCTCTTCAAGTCTGCTGTAGCATGGGGCTGTATTCGCATTGTTAGTGTTGATGTTCTTAATGGCAACACGAGTACAGTGTGCTCCACCTAACAGCATGTGTTGAAGGTCCTAGTTAAGATCTCCTCACCCTCCAGTTCTCGCTGTCTCTCACGCCTACATGTTGTGTGCTCTTTAGTCTGAGAGGCAAGCTGACTACCTTGAGTGCATACCTTGGCTCGCAGCTGATCATGACTTACTAGTGGTGAGAATTAAGAGGGGTTTATTATATGGTCTTGTCGGATTTCCTGATTTAAAATCAGTGATTGATTTATAGATGTTTTGATTTTTCATGGAATCTTTTCAAAGAACATCATTTTTCGACACGTCTTGACTTCGGACATATCTCGCTTTTAGCATGAATCCAAAAGCAGCGCGGTGACCTGTTAGTTTGTCATGGGTTGCCAGTCATGAGCATTCGGTGCAAGTCATACTCCATAGAAAAAAAACAGCAGTTGGAGTGACCCACTTTACTCTCACCGTGAGATCACTAGATCAGGGGTTGCATGTGGAGAGAGATTCTGCTTCATGTTTTCTTCCCTGTGTTGGTTTCAGGCCTAAGCATGGCGGGCCACACGTTACAATCTTTAAGAAATCAGGTGGAAACCTGCCTTGCTCCCTCTTCTGTTGAGTTAGACTTACACAGCTGCACACCCCTATGCTTTGTGAGAATGGTACACTCCGCTGCAAGCTGTAATTTTCCACTCTCTCTGTGCAGCACTGGGGGAGGGGTTTGTTCCTAACCACATATTGTTTTTTTGTGTAGAATGATTATTATAATTTGGTACAATAGACATTTATGATGTTGTTGTTGTTTTTAAACATGCATACATTTCTGTTGCACTTGTTGCATGAAATCGAAGAAACTTTAGCTCAGTGGACTCAAGTTATTCCCTATAGGTAAAGCTAGAGCTTGGAGTTGTTCACTATTCTTGTTCTGAGAGATGGCAGGATCAGGGGATTTATATAAGGATAAACTTTGTCAAAAGGTGCCAGCAAGCCAGAGCTCTTATTCACCAGGGAGAGCCGCCATGTGCTGTGCCATGACAAAACACAAGCTATGACACAGTTATATAAGAATTTGATGTGTTCTTGTAGCTTTTTTAAATTCGTTTAGCTTTCTTATTTACAGGCTACAGCTTTATAGTATATTAAAAGTCTTGGACTTGCTCCCTCTTGTGTTGAGTTTGAGCTGTGTAGTTCAGTACCCCTCTGTGTGAGAGTGGTACGATCCGTGGCTAGCTGTAATTTTCCACTCTCTTTGTGTGGCAGTGGGGGAGGGGATCTGGACTATAGTGGTTGTGTATGATGTTTTAAACTGATTTTAGGGACTGTTTCTGTGTTTCTCCTCATGAAGTCCATGGTGTGAAACTTTAGGACTGTGTGTTGGTACTGTGTCTTCCTACACTGTGCTGTGGTATTAACAGCAACACTGAGAACAGTTTGCTCCACCCAGCAGCATGTATTGGAGTCCTAGTCGAGTTCTCCTCCCCCTCCAGTTCTTTATCACTCACGCCTACATATAGTGCCCTTTAGTCTGAGAGAAGCTAGCTCTCTACCTTGAGTACTTACTTTCTCTCTCGGCTGATCATGGCTAACTAGTAGGTAAGAATCAAGGATGGTTAATTTTTTTTTTTATTAATTAATGTTGGATATATTTGCTCGTTTCAGCGCTTGAGTTTATTTTATCTTGCATTTGTTTTTTCTCATCATATCTTGTTTTTGGTGTCACATGTCTTGCATGTCTCGCGATTAACTTGTTGGTGTGTGATAGGAATTTGGTCGATTTAAACTTCTCATTGGGCAACAAAAAAAGCTAATTGAGAGATCGAGAGACGAGTCTACGTTTAAAAGTATTGCGAACATTTGTACGCATTTACGAATTTTTTTGGAAAACAATTTAAATAAAGTTGTCGTGCGACAGCTATGCGAACAAACTTTTAGATGACACAAGCTACTGTGTGTGATTGGGGGCTGCATCGACGTGGACAACGCGAATGCACCAGATAATTCTGGGAGATCATTGTCTAGATCTATTTTTTTTTTAATTTTATTTTTTTTTATTGAACTTTGGATTCAATACCTAAGAATGACAAAAGCAGTGTTAAAAAAAGATACACGTCTTGAGCGGACTATCTGTAGGGCCCGTTGTTTTCAGTTCGCCAACTGACAAGATAATCGTAATTGCGCTAGGCAAGCTGGCTGTGGTAGCGAATGAGTAATTTGACGTAACCGTAGCAGTTAACCATGTGTATATGCTGTTTGCCAAATTAAGATCAGGCAGAACGGAATCACGTGACTCGTGTCATGCTGCGTTGACGTTTATTCAGAAAACACTTTTCCAGTAGCCCTTCTCTCCAATTCTATTTTAGCGATATTCTTTTCCAGCTCATTCTTTTCCATTTCTATTTGTAAAATTTGTTTTGTTTTCGTTTCATTTTTTATTATTATAATTTTTTTACAGTTGACGAATTTTATTTTTTACATTTTTTTTTGTTTAAAAAAAAAACACATTTAAAATTGGTGGATGGAAAATTTAGTCCAAATTTGTCCAGTATTACCTATTACACAGTTATGTAGCAGCAAATTCATGTTACACGGCATTTGTTTTGACTTCAGACTGCAAGTTTGTAATCTGTCAGGAATGAAGAAGAACCTGTCTTGATCCCCCTTGTGTTGAGTTTGGGGAGTGCAGTCTCACACCCCTCTCCTTTGTGAGAATGGTACAGTCTGTGGACGGCTGTAATTTTCCACTGTGTTTGTGCAGCAGTGGGGGAGGGGCTAGTCCTCTGGTCTGCACTGTGTTGTTTCTGAATACAGATTTCTACTGATTCTGTTTATGTAACCTACAGAATTTGTGCTGATTTTTTTTAAACTGTAGTCTGAAGATTGGTGTTAATTATAGCTTGTTGTAAGTGTATCAGTCTTCGTACACTGTTGTGTTAACAGCAACACCTTGAAAGCGGTGTGGTTCACCAAACAGCATGCCATGTAGTCCTAGTTAAGTTCCCCTCCCCCTCCAGTTCTCTCTGACTCTCACGCCTACATAACATGTCCCCTTTAGTCTGAGACAAGCTAGTTTACTAGTACAGCTCCTCATGGCTGGATAGTAAGTGAGAATAAGGATTGTTAGTCTGTTGTATATATTTCCGCCAGGATTGTGAGCAGTTTATTTGGAACATTTTGTATTGAGATTAGCCTTTTTTTGGGAGGGGGCTAATGGTACTTAAATACATATATATTAGATTTTTTTTTATTGACATAATACTAGTTTTTTAATATTATTTCAAATCTGGGCTTTACCGCTTGTAGCATGAGTCTAACGCATTTAGCTTGTTAACTTGCCCTGATTAACCAATGATGGGGGAAAATCAGTGGACTGAAACTTGTCACTGACCACTGGAACCAGCTAGTGATTAAAAGAAGTCTTGCTAGGAGGTGTGTATAAAAAAGAGACATGTGGTTCGTGGCTTTTCTGCCTTCAGGGAGAGGCTTCATATGCTGTGCCATAACAGACTCTGCTCAAACATGAGCTACTGCTCACATATATAGTAGTAAGTCATGTGGAGCTTGTCTAATGAAATGGATCTAATTCTTTACAGGTTATAGATGAATTGTTTAAAAAGACTAATAGGAAACGTCTTGCTTCCTCTGTTGTTGAGTTTGAGCTCCACAGCTCCACACCCCTTGCTGAGAATGGTACAGTCCGTGGATGGCTGTAATTTTCCACTCTGTTTGTGCAGCAGTGGGGGAGGGGTTAGTTTACCTTCCCGCGCCATGTTGTTGTCTCTGACAACTGAGAGCGTTTTTATGTTATGCACAATAATATTTATGGTGATTGCGCTTGTTTGTTTTGCCCTTTTGGATATGCTATCTGAGGAGTGTTATTGGTAGAACTTAGAACCAGTGTTGCTGTGTTTGCGTTGTTACTGTGTCAGTCTAGTTCCTGAACACAGATGTCTGGAGTCTTTATGTACTGTATATAATATTAGTCTGAGTTTTAGGACCTGTGTGTGTTTTGCCTGTTTTTGAAACTGGAGTGAGAAGATCAGTTGTGCTAAATGTACCCAGGGCCTGATTTTACTCCAGTGTTGTGCCTTTGTTGTAGTTGTGTTACACAGTGTTGTGGTTTACCAGCAACACCTAGAAACAGTGTGCTCCACCCAACAGCATGACTGCTAGTTAAGTTCTCCTCCTCCAGTTCTGTTTTTCATGCCTGCAGAGGCTATTGTTTACATATTTTTATTGTAACTTTAACTGAAGGCTTACTAGTAAGTAATAGAAGGCTTTGTCTTTCCTGTGTGTGTGTGTGTGTGTGTGTGTGTGTGTATGTGTATATATATATATATATATATATATATATATATATTTCAGATTTCTCAGGTGCAGAATGTTTTTAACATTCAAAAAGAGAGAAATGTATAATTTTAGTTTTTCTGTCATGTTTTGATGTGCAACATGTTGGTTCTAGCATGAAAACTGTGAGATTGACATGTTACATCATCTCAGGCAATTGGATGGACTAAGTCATCCACATTTGAAAAAGCTAAGGGTTGGAATGATTCACTTCACTTGTTCTGTGAGATCACAGGTCCTGTATAAGGAGGAGCTTGTGCTCTTTTTTTTTTTTTTGGCCACGTTGTTAAAAATGGTGCTCTCATGTTCACCATGAAGAGCCTCAGTATGCTGTGCATGTGTGTAGAAGAATGGAGATTAAAAAAAAATAAATTAATAAGTCCTAGTTAGTTGTTGGCCACAGGTTTATGGACTGCTAAGGATCATGGGAAAATCGCCTCCCTCTTGTGCTGAATTAGAAGTGTGTTGTTCCACCCCCTCTCCATTGTGAGAATGGTACGATCCATGCCTGTAATTTTCCACTGTTTGCAGATGCAGTGTAAGCACAGTGCTGCAATGGGGGAGGGGTTAGTTTTTAATATCCTTCCACTGTTTTATTAACCTTAGTTTAAAGATATCAGTGAACAAACTTTTGTTGTCCAAGGTATCTTAGTGTGAGTTTAGTAAAGGTTACCCTGTGAGTAACCTAAGTAAAAAAAGAAAAAAAGTTTGCTAGGTGAAAAAACTATGAATTACAAAACAAAAATCATGTTTTCTTTTATTTAAATGTGCTGAAAGTGATGGTAGAACTTGATCTTCTAGCCCTTCCCAAAGTGCCTGCACTGCTTTCTCTCTAGGAGTAGCAGATGTGGCTATTTTTCCTCTGTGGTGAGCTTCCCAACTGAAGCTAAGCTTAACTTCGCTGAGCAGAGTCCACGCAAGCAAGGCAGTGTCCTGTTTGTGTTTTTCTGAAAGTCGGTCATATATTATTTCTTGCCGTTTGCATAAAAACATATGGAAAAACATTTATTTAGGCAGAAACTTTTCAAGAAATAACTGAAAGTGTGTTAAATAAAGCGATTAAACATAAACGTGTTAATGCACATGCTAAACTAATGTAGTCTTAATCTTACAGGAAGTAGATTCACAGATTTATATATCAGTTCACCAGCCTAAGTAAGATGGGGAAAAATGTTGTGGGGACGAGGGATGTGCACAGGTCCTCAAATACCTGGTTAACTGTTAGAAATGTAGGTATTTATTACGTTTCGTCCTGTAAAGATGGACTAAATATACTGAATAACTATTCTATTTATTCTATTTTAGCCATGTTGCTACTCCAAGTGCTCTAACATGAGCTAGTTATTAAAAATACGACACTAATGGTAGTGATAGTGTAGCTTTACCACTAATTAAACTAGCTACGCTAGCTGAAAGTAGCTAGGACCAGTGACGAAGGAAAAGTATCGATGTGATAAACTAGTATGTTGGCACATCGTCAGTTAAGAAGAAAACATGTTGGTGTATAAGATGATGGGTCTCAGAAGTTGTAACAATCAACCGTATTAACTTTTAGTCAACTTAGGTCGTCTAAAGCACCTCGTCTGACTTGAAAACCTACCGTTTTTATGGGGATGTATTTGAAAACTATGCTACTGAAGTATTCCTCTGTATGTTTTAGCTCAAAACCAGTGTGCTCACTTAAAGTCTACAGTCTCATATTAGTTCTGGCCAGATTTTTAGGTTAATGACTTGATTTTTAAAAAGAAAGTTACAATTTTATGGTTTTTAAAAATTTTGTTGATGTCTTTTGATTAGAGATTGAAGGATCGGGCTATGTATTGGTATCGGCCGATTTGTAATCAAAATATGTTATCGAGGATCCAATTTAGCTGATCTCGAGAGCGGATCGATGGCGTTAAAGAAATAAGCCTTATTTCTGTATTTCCAGCTAGCGTTTTATCCAGGAAGAGGAGCCCTGCGTGAAACCCCCTCTGGCCAGGTCCCTGCAATTCCTGTCTGAACCACTAGGTGGAAATACATAACCTTTCATTTTCATTTTGAGTTTATAGTTCTAGATAAGCAGCTCTTCTCGGCTGTAGAAGACATTCATTCTGCTGCTTAATATTCCACCTGGGTCCCCGCTCTGCTGTTCCTAGTAGAAATACTTTTCAGATGTGGCTCTTCTGGAGCTGTATCAAGCGGTTTACACCCACATAGACCAACTTCTAATTTAGTTAAAAATATTATGCTTCGTCACATGAGCTCGTTAAAAATGGTAATAAACCAGTTTCCACCGTGTTTTATGATTTGCTCGTGCTAATAATATGTAGCCCTGCCGCGTCTAACAGCCCCGCCCTCGATCGGTATTGGCCGATCGCGCTGAACGGTGAACGGTCCATCTCTACTCTTGATAGTATTATTTTTAAGTATTGGATCTGCTGATACAGGTATGATTCAGGCATGTTGTATTCTTGCCATGTATACTGTAACGTGATTGGACGGATTGAACTATAAGTTACATTAGTAACTCTAATGCAAAACCAATAGCTCGTCTTTTTACCCCTACATGGCTGCCAATTCTTTCCACGTCACATTGTATTGTCGCACCTGGAACACCACATGCAGCCCCCGGTATCCCCCCGCTAACTAACTTTTCTTTATTTTTATGTATGCTGTGTAATCTCCACATGTGAGTCTAGATTCTTAACTAGAGTTTATTTTTTGTAAGCTGGGGATTTTTTTCAGCTATGCCGGACTCTGCGTCCAGGCTTTTGTTGCCTGTTGTGTAATGTTGACAAGCTCACCGTCGCCCTCCTGCTTTGAACTCTGTCTTTACAACACATTGGATTAATGTAGAAATTTCATGTTTAGTTTTGTTTATAGACCACCCACATTTAGCCCAGATTGTCAGTGTTGTTCCCGGGAGCTCTCCCTCTCTCCGTCTTCTTCAAATACTGATGCGTACAGAGGGTACAAATATATTCCAGGCCTTTAAATGTCTGAAGTTTGGATTGCAGTGCGGCGTTAAAGGTCCAGATTGCGTTTGTTCGGGCGGCCGTTTGTGTGTGGATTTGGATGGATTTGCTTCTCAGTGGTTTTGGACTGTTGGATGTAGATCTCCTCACCAGAGAGTCTACAGTCTTGGAAACTATGGCTTCTTCAGGAAAGCAACGGGCAAACCTTCAGTTTCCTTCTAGATTCCCTTTAAAATGATTCTTTGATAGTTATATACAGTAGGTAAGACAAGGCACTCATTGTTGCCAGATGTCTTCTGGCTTGTGTAGCAGTGAAAGCTGATTTACTTCTATTTCTGTTTGAAACTAGAAGTAGAAAAAGGAAGATGGCCTAGTCTCTTAGAGATTGTGGTTTTTAACACGTTATATAACTTTCATCTTTTTACTCTTTTGGAGTAGTTTTGTATATAGAATGGTTTATTTTTTCATTTACTGAACGTTTTACTTTCAATAGTTAATATTTAGGTTATTTGCTTGAGAATGTTTTTCAGGGCACACCAGTGTTTGCCACTTCTTTGGATTAGCAAATGTGTCTATCCATCTATACATCTAGAAAGATGTTCAAAAGCTATGGATAGTTAATATTTGCCAATATCGCCTATCCATACAGTGTTTGTGTGTATTTTTTATATATATATACACACACACACTGTATGGAGTGTTAACAACAATTTGGTACCCTCATTACCAAGAGATTTTTATGGACCATGGTGGGGGGGTTTAAAGGTTGTGTAGGACTGCCACGTCACAGTAGCCAGGTTCTAGCAACAAAATAATCAAGTTCCTTCAAAGATGATTCAAGACGGGACTGAAAACCTGCAGCGTCCTCTTGCTCAGGATGAAGTTGGGCATTAACGTGTAGGAGGGAAATAATGAATAGTTATAAACGAGCCAGAAACTGATGTTCTTTCACACTAGGGTGATCCCAACCAGCTTCAGCGCCACGTTAGCATCGTCTCCGCAAGCGAAGCTCGAGGTCTGTTGTTGCCAGGATTGATTCAGCTTCAGCAGCTGCAGGGAATTAGACCCTGGCGGCCATCTTGAGTCCCTGCAGCGAGAGACGCTCGTTTCCTCGCTTTGCTGTCGGGGGTGGGGGTGGGTGGGGGTGTGTAGGGAGGATGTGCACCACGAACAACAATACTGGAAAGGGGACTAGCAGCCATTTTTTGGGAAGGCTCTTTTTGTGAAGCCAGGAGGAGGAAATGGAGGAAGGAAGGAAGGAAGGAGGGATCTGGTGCGTGAACGTTCGGTCCTGCGCGTGTCTGTGGTGCTTATGTAACCACTTTAAACACGTGAAGAAGGAAGCAGGTGTCTGTTTCCTGTGCAGGTTCCAGCAAGGTGGGCTGCTGTTTGGGCACGTATGGGTTTGTGTAGCGGGTCACCAAGATCAGGCGCTCAGGTTACGACGTTGCCTTGGCACATTCCTTCCTTCCTGCAGACCCTGCACTTCTGCCTGCATGCTGATGGCTAATCCTGCAGGTGACCTTGCGGTGTGCAGACCCTTGGAGCTGACCGCAGGGTCTGCATCTCAAACGCAATCAAGTTTATCGTTAGCGAGGGTTAGCGTCAAGTTAAAAAAGCTAGCCCGTCTCATCCCCCTTGACCTTCAGCACAATATAAGTAAAACTGAAATTTCTGAGCTGGTTGCCATGGACACCAGACCTTGGGGATAAAATGCAGGCGTTCTGACAGGAAGCGAGAGAGGCGCTGTGCGAACAGTGCGGGAGCAGATGTTGCTATATTTAGGGGCCAGGCAATGCGCACTAGCAGCAGTGCAGCTCGGCCATGCAGCAGCGCAGCAGCAGTGCAGCAACTTGTTGGCCGGATCACCAGTGAGGAAAAGGGAGCGCAGCATCAACTAGCGATGCAGGTCACTTGAACTGGTACATGTGATGTGCTAGCAGGGGGTTTAGCGATAGGATAAATAAAATATTGTATATTTTAAGGTGAATTATACAGTCTATACCAGGCGGCTGCTCTTGGGATAAATGCAGGGATCATGTCTGGTGTGTGCCTTTTATTAGGAGGGAGGTGTTTATTTCCATCTAATGAGGTAACCATGACCAACGTAGGGCAGATCTGACAGATGGAATGAGTTATGTGTAGACTAATTTGTATGCAGGCTACAGCTTAAGTTATTCTGGGTGCGACTCTGGTGTTGCCTATAGTGTTCTAGGCTGGCGAGGAATGGAAGCTAGAAAGATAAATAACTTTTTAACGAAATTAGTTATTCTAGCCACATGGAGGACATGTATTTTTAATATTCTGGCACCGTATGAGGGCAAAAATGCAAACAAGTGTGCACAGTGAAGCAACATGGAATACATTCGTTTATACAAGTTAACATATTATATATGATTTTTACGTATGCAACAGATTATTTGTTTCTAGTTTTATCATGTGATTCTAGTTTGATTTGCATATATATATATATATATATATATATATATATATATATATATATATATATATATATATATATATATATATTTATTTATTTATTTCTGGACACTTTCACAGTTCCAATTGTTATATTTGCCACTGACCTTTTCCTTTGGCCGTTATTGCAGACTCATTAAACTGTTGGCTATATTAGCACTGTTCCTATACTAACAACACTGTTGCTGTTGACCAATATAAATATAATGAATTGGTTCAGGTCACTGTTTTACTTGGTCTCTAGTTTAAAAGGGAGGAGTGGTCAGCACTCTTCCTGTCTGGGTTCATTATTATGTGGCAGACGTTAATTGTCAGAGCTGTGGTTTGCAATGCTTTTAACAAGAAAATGTTCACTAATGTCTTCCTTGTTTGTTTGTTTCTGTTCTCCCCCAGATTCTGGACCAATCCTGTGGTCAAATCCATGAACAAGGAGGTACCGAGCAACACAGCAGTCAGGTAAGACAAATCGTATTTTATGGGCTTTTTGAGTCTTCTATATATAACATTATTAAACACTTTTTTTATATATACGCTAAGCTTTTATTTATTTATTTTTTTTTATTAAAAAGACATGCTATAACTGAGTTCACAGTGGACACACAGGTCTGTGTAAATGATCCTGTTTAGTGTTAGCACCTCCTGCTCTACTAGAGTGAGAGACAAACTGAGAGACAAAGATAAACCCTATCCTGATTGGACGCTTTGTATCGAAATTGGAACTTGTTACAAGATCACAGCACTACATGTGCAGCCTCTGTTGTCGCTAGCAGACTCTGTAACCTGCCGTTCTGATTGGCCGAGCACCGGGCCAGTGAGGTTGAAGGGGGAGGAGACAAAGGCTGGGATTTCACCCCCTCCCGTTTTTTTCAATCAGAGGCGTTTTGCTCTGCCACAGTTGAGGAGCTAACTAGTTACTGTGGTGATCTGATAGAGGGATTGGATCCTTTTAGGTCTCATTTGATTCCAGCTCAGCTCAGACTCACCAAGATTGATGCTGCGTGATCTGCTTAGACAGTCTGCTGAAGATGACGCTGTAAGCAAACTTTCAGGTGTAGTTGGAGTCTGAGTAGGCTTTTCTCTCAGGTGGAACTGCCTTTTCAGGTCCTGACTGTATTCTCTGGTGAGGCAACTGCTGATTTAGTGGCATTGCGACAATGGCAGCTGTAGGTTTTTGTGTTAGAAGGCAGCAGAAGTATGTGGAACAAAGCAAAGAGGGATCTAGGTTGTTGAGTGCCACCTAGTGGTACTTCCTAGATTGTGTCCTAGTGTACTTGGGCAAACGAGGTGGACCTAGCTGCTGAGAACTTTACCATAACTAGGTTGAATCCAGACTTCATCTGTACCTTTCCACAGATTTTAGTCCAACTTAAAATGAAAAAAAAAAAAAATTAGTAAGTAACATCCCACCTTGTCTGTCTCTCCAGTTTTCGCAGGTGAAAAAATGGAAGTCGCTGTGCCGGAAGAGCCTCAGAAGAAGATTTTCCGTGCCCGGAAAACTATGAAGATGAGCGACCGTCAGCAGTTGGAAACTCTCCACAGCACCTTGTCCAACGTGGCCTCCAACTCTTCGCCTTCCCCCTCCTCTTCCTCGCGGCCGCAGACGCCGCTGATGAACGGCACGCACGCCGAGGATGGCCAGAAGGCGAAAGAGAAGGAGAAGGACGTGCAGCAGCAGTCTCCTTCTATCTCTCGATCACCCTCACCTTCAGTGAAGAAGGGGCCCGAGAAGGGTAAAGGTGAGGAGAAAAAAGGAGAGCGGAAGGAGGACAAGAAGCCAGAGGAAGCCGACGCTGACAAGATGGAGGTGAGCGCATACGTGCGTCTGGTGTTGCGGGAAGCTGGATGTATGAAAGCGCTTCTGCAGCCTGTTGACACTCGCCATGCGGCACGCTAGGAATATATTATCACCATAATTATGATTCAAAATTTAAATTAAAATTATATTTTAACTGTGATTTCTACCAGAACTGACTACAGTATTCATGCAAACGCGTGAATCCGGAATGTAGCCAGTTAGTTTGTGTGTTTTTCTAAATTGTCAGTGGAGAATTCCCTGTAATCCAATTACAGGCCAATGACACAGTGCTAGTCAGCAAAGCGTTCTGCTCCGTTATCTCTCCTTATGCGATTACACTGAAATCCTTTGTTTCCCTTCAGACCTCGACATCTGACAAGAAGGGCGACCCGAAGAAGACGCCCGCGGACCAACTGTTCAATGGAGAGACCGCTGCCATGGATGCAGATGGCGCCCCTCTCGATAGCGCTTCGGCGGAGGAGAAGGACGAGAAAGGCCTCAAGAGCTCCTCGTCCTCTGCCTCTGGTTCTCCCGCCGCCGGCCTGGAATGCGATCCGGAAGTGAAAGAGGGCTTCCTGTTTCTCAGTGAGGAAGACGAGGGCCAGGGAGAGCGGGATGAGGTGAAAGAAAAATGTGAGGAGATGAAGATGGAGCTGGACGCCGTGAAGGAGGAGAAGACGGAGGCAGAGGCTGCGCAAGCGTGTAAAGCAGCAGATGGCACAGGTAACGAGCGCCCTTCCGAAGAGCGAGAAGGAATGCGGAGAAACAATAAGGGAATTATTCTCTCCTTACCGAGACCTGCAGGTGGCGTCCAAATAATTCTGCTGCCTAGGCATTAAACAGTCAAAGGCATGCAGCCGCAGTTCAGCCAGGTCCAGACTTGCAGTGGAGCGCGGAGGTGCTAATTGTTCTGCGATGACTGTTGCGTTTTATGTAAAGAATCATTGACATCTGAAATTCACTACACGCTGCTGTTGTAGACTAAAAAGGATCTAATCTTAGCTTGACACGCCCATCTAAAAGTCTAACTCTTCTATTTTAACTTAGTCACATGCTTACTTTTTTTGTCAGTGAATCATATTTGTGGTTTGGGATCTGGAATAAAACCTCTAGACAACACAGTAAAGAGGATTGAGAGTTTAGACCTGAAGTAAATGCTAAACCAAATCTTCTCCTTTCCTCATAAACAGGCAACGGCGCTCCCTCAGGTAAGAAGAGATCCTTCTCGCCAGAAGGGGGGAAAGATGGGCGGAAAGATGTGGAGATTAAAGAAGAGAGAGATGGGAAGAGAGCAAGGGTGGAGGGAGTAGAACTTGAGGCCCAGCTGGAGCTGAAGATCACAGCCAATGCAGGCAGCCGTCTGAAACTGGAGAAGGTTTGTTTGTTATATATATGAGTTTTAATATGGTCCTTTTGTAGTACTGATACTTCTAGTTCTTAAAACCTGATTGGCTCTGCCATGTTTGAAGCCCTCGTAATATACTCAACACATCACTGCAAACAATAATCGAATTTGGGATTAATGTGGTGTAGCAGGTTGTGTTTAAAACAAGGTGGTCGTTATTGTTGTTTATTTTAGATTAGTGTATGTGTATTGCTTTTTAAACAATGTCCCCAGTTTCGGGTCCAGTATCCTCTTGTCTGTTTGCTAGCGGTTTCAGTTCTTTGTCAACTGATTTGTTCAAATCCATCTTCTCAGGTGGTGCAGAAGCTGGTGGAGGATCGGTTGCGGGTGCTACAGCTGACCGTGTTTGACCGCAACCTCAAAGAGCTCAAGGACAGGGTGGAGAAGATAGACACTGCTACCAAACAGCAGAACGCTCTCCAACACATCAGCACTCTGCAGGTGAGTGCTGGTCCAGGACCTGCTCTACCACATTTTCCTCATTGTTATAGTATTAGCAAGAAGCTCAGCCTATATCACCTCTCTTATTCTGATATTAGCTTTAAACAGCCCCTGAGACTTGAGCAAGGGAGTATACATTAGCATATAAATGATTAACAATGAGTAATTAAGAGGGTGTGTGTTGTCATTACTATGATGTAATTAGGAGAAAGTTTGTAAACCCTCTGGAACTGTTTCCATATGAACGACTCTTTGAGAGCGCCCTACCTTTTAAGCTTAAGTAAAAGCAGGTTCCGCCCACATTTTGCAATGATCAATCTTAATTAAACTTTTATTTAATAATTAAGTATCTGAGCCTTTGTGTTTTTAGTATCCTCCTCTATTGGCAGTAGCGTAAGCTTAATCCTGGCAGAATTGGCAGTAACCTGGCAACAGTCAGTTTGCATTTGAGTTTGAACCTCATTCATATTGGTTTTCTTTGGATCTTGGTCAGGCTCCCTGGGTAATGTTCAGACCGCTAAGACATTCTGCTGTAAAACCTCCAATTTGGAATTAATTGGTGATCAATACAGTCCACCCTGGCCTGTCATACGATTATACTACCTCCACCATGCTTCACTGTTAGGATGAGGTTTTGTTGTTGTTGTGTAGCAGTATGTACATCCACCAAGTGAGACTTTTTCTTATTTACCTGACCAGAAGACACAACAACGGAACAAGGGTCTCTTGCTTTCTTGCACTGTGGACAGCAAATTAAGGGTTGTTCAAATTACACATGCAGTACAAACTGAAACAAGAAATATTGTGGTCCAGTTATGTTGTGAAGCAATAACCAAAAACATTCCAGTTTTTATTTTTCACACTTGTTGCTTCTGTCGTTGCTTTCAGGCTAAGATTTCACGACTGTCTAAGAAGTTTGGAGCTGCTAACCAGGCGTCAGAAAATTCCAAAAAAGCCCAAGAGGTGAGTTAGTATCTTTCAGTTAAAGCAGCTGAGGAGGGGTAGACAATGGCCTGCATTCATAAAAGTTACATAAAATAACCCATGGGTTTGAATGACGTACAAACTACTATGTGTCTGATTGATGACACATATATATAATATATAATATATGACCTGTAAGCTTTAGTTTAGTTTAATCAAGCGCCAGTCTACAGGTGCTTTCGAATATTGTTTTCAGAAAGTTGAATGGTGTGATAGGCCATGGAAACTGATGCATCACAAAACTAGTTAAAAGTTTGTTAACTTTAATCGATTGTATAATTACTGTATGTGTGAATGCATCAACAATAAAATTGAATTCTGTTGATTTGTATTTTACATGTTATGTGTTCATCTTTTATTAGGCTGCTGCTGCGAAGGCTGCTGCTACAACCAACACCAACCCAACAACTCAACGGTGAGCACTCTCTACATTTGGGCTAATTTGTCGCTAGTAATTAACTGTCTGAGAAAGAACTGCTAGTTCAGCTTCTCTTTGGGTTACCCTCTTCTTTAGAAACCCAGTTAGATCATGACTCCCCCTTGTGGCAAAAAACAAAACGCTTCTACATTTACATTTAGACTCCCCAACTCTTGTTGCAAGCTTTCACTTTTTGACTTATTTATTGTTTTTAGTTGGTTTAATTTTAAATGTGCTTTTTTTTTTATAGCATTGAAAGGACCACACTAGACAAACAGCCCAATGCTCCAGGATCAGGAAGCTCTACTGGTGAGTTGTTGTTGTGTGTTTTTTTTTTTTTGTTTTTTTTTTTTTTTTCTCCCCCCCCCTCACAGTCCTGTCCTAAAACTAGGGTCTGGAATGTTTGCATGTTCTTGAACTCATGATTTCGGCCAAATCTTGTCGTTAAAACTTAAGGCTTTTTCGTGTTCTCCTTTAGCTACCCCAGCTCAGCCTAAACCTCTCTCCACTCCAACCACAGCAACTTCCTCCGCCTTGGCTGCTCCAGCCCCCATCCTTCAGATCCTTTCGACAACAACAGGCTCCACCCCTTCCTCCTCTGCCTCATCTCTGACCGGCCAGGCCCAGCCGGGCACCCTGCTGCTGCAGACCCGCCCCAACACGGGCGTCATGAACACAAACACAGCCGCGTCTGGGGGCCAGTCCATGTCCATCCAGCCTTTGCTGATTCAACTGCCGCTGGCCATGACCAACGGACAAGCGGGGACTTTAGCTGGGGGCGTTGGTCTGATCCCAGTGTCTTCGCTGGCCTCCGTTAACAATCTTAACAAAGCCAAGACCACCACCGCTACCACCACCATCATCCTGCAGAAGTCGGCGGGCAACGTCGTCTCATCTTCCTCGCCGTCGTCATCCTCCACTGTTCCGCAGATGTCGTTGGGGAGGTCCATGTACCAGGGCGGCTCAGGGACCGTCAGTTCACCCAGCGCTGCCGTTTCAGTGACAACAGCCCGCACACCAACACAGTGCGCGGCCGTGGTGGGAGTGGCTACGGCCTCCTCGTCCCCGGCGACCACAGGCCCGGCGGCAACAGGCTCGGCTGCAGCCGCCACCGGTCCACCTTCTGCAGCCGCCATGGCCTCTAAGACAGGTGTGTGGAAAGTACTGTGAGATCTGTTTTAGATGATACTCTTATTTATATTGCTCATTTAAAAACCTTTAGTTTATTTGCCTAATGCTTCCAGAACTGCATGTTGGGTTATTTGCCATCTCAGTAGCATCAAGTGGTTTCTGTCCAGTACCTGCTGAGTCCTAAATATGATGTTAACATCTTTGAAAGACCTTCACCGTGTAGAAAAACTAAAACTGACCAAATACTACACATAGAATCCTTGTTTTTTGTTCAAAGACCCTGTCCTGTCTGTGATTGGTCAAAACATCACACAGACACGTTTTATCAGTATGCAATCTTTAAATTCACAGACGCAGAATCGGTGTATACGCTGCAGAGAGACCTAGAAATATATATATATATATATATATATATATATATATATATATATATATGAGTATCTTCTTGACTACGTGTTTGACTGACTGAGTTTAGTTGTTTCAGACTACCCCTTCTGCTCCTGTAATCATACTTCTCCTTCACCCCCCAGATAACCAAGCCTCTAATTCTACTCCAGCCAAATCCCCGTCTCAGGTACGTGTACAGTGCTAACTTTACTTGTTGGATAATGTCAGTTTCACAGATGTTCTGTTGTTACAGTACTTGATGTTTATCGCTTCCTGTTGTTTTCAGTCTGCTCGGCCCAAGAGTTCATTTATAGACCTGACCGAGGACGACGATGACGTGCAAGGTAAAAGACCACCCCCCCGGTTAGCCGTCATGCCTCCCCGTCCATTACCCTTTTTATCATTTTTCTCTCTTGCTTTTGTGGTTATTTGTCGTGTTCCTTCACTCCCTCATTCTCCGGCTGGCTTTGTGTGTGGGTTTGTTATAGTGACAGGTGTGCAGAAGGCTACTGCTTCCTCTACTGCCACCTCTACTACCCAGAGACCCTCAGGGCCACCCCCGTTAGTCAGCTCCACCTCTGTTGGTGAGTTTTTTTTTTTTGTTTGTTTTGTTTTGGGTTTTTTTGTTCCTTTTCCTTTCCTGTTTTCTGTCTATTATTTGCTTATTTTTTACATCCAGCTGGGTAAGTGGTGCTCTGGTGTGTTTCTTTGCCCTCCCCACCTTTGCTTATCTCTCACATCAGTCTTTCATCCTTACTTCATCCGTTAATTTTCTTACAACTGGTTATTAAAGCTGCGTTTTGCTTACGTATGAATTGCTTCACAAAAAGGTTCTTATCTGAATGCTGAGCTAGTTCATCAGTTTTTAAGATCGCTCATCATTTCTTTTATATTATTTATTTTCAGCTGGTCGCTCTACAGTGCAGCACAGACCCTCAGTGGTGAGTACATGCAACTGCAAGTCTATGCTTTTTAACTGATAAAATAAATGTATTAGTTAAGTCCTGTGGCTTTTTTTATATTTAGCCTGAGATTTCTATGTAATACAGGTTTATTAATAATATTAATATTTTGTAGCTTGACTTATTCACCCATGTTCACAATTCATCACTTACTATCACAAATGTGAACATGTCTCACTCGTGATTGATAATTCTTTCTTCTGTCTCCATCCAGGACTCTCCTTCCAAATCCCGTCCAGGCTCCTCCTCCTCGTCTCCTCTTCCTCCGTTGCCGCTAGCCCCGACCCCTCCTGCACGGCTGCCGCCGGAGGCCGCCCACACCTCGCCACCCCAGCAGCCGCAGCTGAAGCTGGCCCGCGTCCAGAGCCAGAACGGTATCGTCCTGTCCTGGTGCGTGGCTGAGACAGATCGCAACTGCGCGGCCGTGGATAGCTACCACCTATATGCTTACCATCAGGACCACCAGGGGGCAGGAGCGGGTGGTGGCGCCTCGTCCCAGTCGTTGTGGAAGAAGATCGGCGAGGTGAAAGCGCTCCCCTTGCCCATGGCCTGCACCCTGACCCAGTTTGTGTCGGGCTCGACTTACTACTTTGCCGTGAGGGCCAAAGACGTGTATGGACGCTTTGGGCCGTTCTGCGAACCGCAGTGTACAGACGTCATCAACCCGCCGTCCTCGGGCTCCTCTTGAGCTGCCGGAGTAGCTCGTAGGCTGGAGGAGGAAAGTGTGGTAAAGGACAAATACACAAACAGCGAGAGAACTTGACTGATCAATCACACATCAGACTGCTGGTTTAGTTAGGACCTTTCTGGTATTAGGAATGGCGCGAGTGAGGACAGGGTGCTTAAAACATGAGACACACACTGAGACACACACACAAACACACACGTATACATGAAAAAAACACGTACACTAAAACACAGACTTGCACACTATTCAATTTGACGTTATTTTAAGGAGATGTTGGAGTTGGTACCAGTGTGAATCCTCTCTAAAAGAAAATTTCCATGTGTAGAATGGTTGTACAGAGTTAAGTGTTGAACCGATAGGTCAGATATTTATACGTTGTATTTGGTCTGTTTCAAATCTTTTTTTTTTTCCTTTTCTTTTTTAAATGAATAATTACTTTTTTTTAATAAAAGGAAATTCAATACATTGCACGTATGCTCCATAATATGGCCTGGATTCAAGCTACACAGAAAGACATTGGTGGCATTAATGCTTTTGTAATGTTCTGTCTGGTAACCAGACACCCCAAGAACAATGTTCAAATAAAGGTATTGACTTGAAAACAAAACACACCATCCTGTCCGTCTCTTGATTTTGATGTGTGTCAGAATATATTTATTATTATTATTATTTATTTTTTACTTCTTTCAGTAACCAACTGTGTTAAATAGGCTGATAATCTATTTAAACAGCTGCTCATGTCACTGTTTATTCTTCTTTCGTTGGGACAGGATGAAAATTATTACAGAAAGGCTGCTGCTGTGGTTCTAGAGATGCAGTAACAACTGATATGAATAGAAAAAAATATATACGAAAGTGTATATATACAGAATATAGAAAATGTATAGCAATGACCGCTAGAATAATATACAAATGTTTAAATTCTAAAAATATATTCATTACACCTCAGAAATCACTTTACAGCAAGAACAATAAATATCTTACATGCAACTTATTTTTTTTAATTGCTTTATTTATCTATCAGGCTGCAGGCAGATTACTGTAGTGTGTTCATGACATCTTAGCTTTAGTTTGTGATCTCCAGCAGTTCTTGCACTTGGATCACTTGGCTGAGGACTTTGATTGGAAAGGGTGGTGCTGGGACTGGCCCGGGGGTGTGGGTGTCTGTTTCTGTAGTGCAAGTAAGTGAGACGTGAGCTGTAAGTATGAGTTGTTGGAGTGAAAAGATGCTGCTTGTGTTTGGCGTGGCTGTGGCCGACAACAGCTGGAAGATAAAGCACCATGACTTGTGTAAAAGCAGTGAGCACTACAACTGGTCTCTGAAGCGAAGGTGTTCTCCCACAACGTATTTGGACAGTTCAGTCACTAACTGCTAGGCTGAGCTCTAGAGGCGTTTTTGGCCTGAAGACAAGAAGGGGAGCCGTCAAGAGTCCTAACCGACTATTAAAATTTGAGCTAGACGAGCTTATGCTCACACGCCACATTCTGTACTGACCGAGGCTGGTTGCTGTTGCTAACGCATCTTGTTTGAGGAGCTGGAGCTAGCAGTAGAGAGGAGAATGATGTGGTCAGCAGCTTTACGGTGCAGTCAAAGCTGTAGAAGATGACAACTGATGAGAGGATTGGTCATACTCACAGCTATGGATTCAGTGGCACTGTGTATTGGGGATGAAGACAAGGGAAAACCATGGAATGCCAGGTTCACAGTGAGCAGGACACTGCTGGCCTATCTCCTTGTCTCGCAAGCGCTGCTCTGGTGAACACAGGGTTGACGGCTACAGTGGCCCAGCAAGACGTGGCATCTGCAGGGTTCGGCCGGAAGACACAGCAGCTCATCTCTACCTAATGACTGGTGAACTAGCGACAGTGAGTTGGAGGTGGATGCCTGATACTGGCAGTTGGAGCCAAGAATATGCACCACTTAGTCTGGGTAGCTGAAGTGCATGACGCGTTTTGGGCCTGGACTTTTATATAAACAACAGGTGCCAGCTGGACCTTAAGAGTGCCATGTTGAGTTTCAGATGTGGCTATTTGGTGGTCATGAAGCCACCATATGTCCAGTACATCGTTGAATGAACGGCTCGTCCCAGGACACATTGCATGCCAAGTCTGGAGTAGTCACAGAGCGTATACCATCCCAGTTATAGGATGCATGGCCTCCACTCCAAGAACGGTGTGAGGGATTCCAAGGATGTTTGCCAAATGGTTGGCCCTTTGCTCACAAGTGCTTTCTGTTTTCCAGCTTGCACTATGAGCCTGGCAACCCATGCCAGCCAAACCAGACCCAACTGGTGGCTTCACCTAGCAGAGGAAAGAGTAGAATGTCAGCCATGAGGGAAATCTGGCAGCAACAGGAGAGATTGTGGCCAAACAGTCAAGATCGACACCTCAGGCTTTGGAAGATGCAGCAGACAGGCATTATAAAGCTGTCAGAGAGCCCCTGGGCAATACCATTAGTCATTAAGAAGGGAGGTGATTGTTGCTTCTGTGCCGATTACAGGAGGCTCAGTGCAGTCACATAGAAAGATTTGCACCCCCAAAATCTTGAGAAGTGGGTACAGGCAAGTCCTCCCCTTCCAAGTTCAAGTGCTTGATGGAAAGGGTGCTGGAAAGTGACATACTAAAGAGCGGAAGCTCATTTGACTTATTTGGCTGCAACTTGAAACAATTGAAAAGCTTTTTAGGACTGGCCTTGCTGGTACCTTGTACAAGTCAGTGTGAGATTTCAAGTGGTCAGAGGATTGGCAAGTTTTTGACTCCCTACAGCAAACCCTAATAATTGCACCTACCCTGGTTACGGAAGGCTCATTAGGTGGAGGAGTTGCAGGCCTTCATACTTTCGTAACCCACCATGCAGGCAATCGCCACTGTACTACTCACGCTCTGTCTCAGGGCCCATGTTGCAAGCAAGCATGCAAGGACTGTAAGTGCAGAGAAGCCACAAAATGGGAGTCAGGGGTAGACGAGTTAGAGGAGGTGGGGTAAAGGGTGACCAGAGAGAGCTGTGTAGAAGAGTTCTGCAGGAGATGGACAGTGATAAGTGGGTTGAACAGCAGACACAGGACCCACACCTGTATCCAGTGATTTGGTGAGTGTGCAGCTGTGAACTTGGCAGTGGGCCTGGGTGGAGCTGGTGATAGGGAAGAAGGAGACGGCAGGTTGACATGTCCAAGGAAACTGCAGAAGGCCGTTTTAGGGACCGTGCATGATCTGTAGGGTCCAATCATTTCTCTGCCATGTGTGACAGAGTTTATACGGGAGTCGGCTGAGATGGGATGTAGCAAACTAGCAGGAGGTGTGACCTGTGTATGCAATGCAAAGGACTTGCCCGGTGGGTGACCCCATGCAGTGAATTGGAATTGACATAGTAGGCCCATTCCCATGCAATGCTGAGTTCACCAAGTTTTGGGGTGACGACTTTTGTAAGAGGGGGTGTTGTTGAATGCTTAAACATTCTTCTAGTTTTTACCCGAGGAAGCTGGAAAATAAGGTAAAGTTACAGATTGTCCACCCACTGTCAGTCAATAGTGTTGACTAAATTTCCTAATAGTATATTCCTAATAAAGGGCAACAAGGTGGGGTAGTGGTTAGCACTGCTGCCTCACAGCAAGACAACCCAGGTTCGATTCCCAGTCCAGGCTATTCTGTGTGGAGTTTGCATGTTCTCCCTGTGTTTGAGTGGGCTTCCTCCCACACGTCCATAGATGTGCATGTTAGGTTGATGGGTCACTCTGAATTGCCTGTAGGTGTGAGTGTGTGTTGGCCATGCGATGGACTGGAAAACTGGTGTACCCCACTTTCGCCCGATGACGTTGGGATTGGCTCTAGCCCCCCTGTGACCCTGACTAGCAGGATATAGCAGAAAATTAAAGTGAATTAAAACTAATTAAAATGAATGTGGCTAGATCTCTATTTTTCCTCTTTTTGGAATTGAAATTGTTTAAAAATCAGAATTGCAATCAGAGTCGACCCCAATGTGTCTGGAATCAAACAGCCCTAGTTTGTAATGTATGTCTCCTGGACAGTACATGTAAACTAAATGCATGAAACTGCTCAGATGCCTGAAAGACACAAATATTAATCACAACTGTTATGCATGATGGTACACTTTCACCTTATAATGAATTTTGGTTCCACCATTAGTGGAGACAACTCAGCAAAATCAACATCAACAACACAATACTGTTCATTCTGAAAAAAAAATCTAATAATAATTGTAAATAATCTACATTATTATTAGAGATACATTGCCTGGCCAAAAAAAAAGCAAATACAAGCAAGAGACTTCGATTGGACAATTCATGCAGTTGATGTTTCAGCTGGCAATTCTTTTGACTCTAACTGATGGCATTGAGTAGTGTCATTCCTATTACAATAGATTTAGCAATGAAGCCACTTACAAAGCTAAAATAAGACCACTAGAGCAAATCAAAAAAGAATTCCTGGAGGCTCACTGACAGGAAAAAGCCGGTTCCTTTATTTCATCTTGCAAGATGGGGGATGCCTTACAGAGAATACACTCACATGACACTCACACAGATACAGAGAATGGTCACATTTTAAACCTTTTCTAGGGGGTGATGACTTACCTAGCCCCTTCTTTTTCTACCTTCTCAGTATACAGAAAGATTTCCTTTTCAAACAGTCTCAGATTTCTTCCTTAATAAACATGATTGCTGCATGTCATTTGCATACCATTACTTCATTTAAACAGAACTCTCTTTCTCTCTAAGCTGCTGCTGAGTTTGTATCTTATCTCTGTCTGGTGTCTCCTCCCGAGGTTACTCAGGACAAGGCTGCAGACAGACTTTATTATTTCCAGCTATGAGTTTATTATTAAATAAATATCAAACTATCCAGAAAAAGAGATGCCACCCAGTGTGCTTCATGGAAAGGCTAGTGTTACTTTATCAGGCCATGCTAACTTCCATCAGTAGCTTGTCATTAATTAAATAACCATGTGGGAAGACGTATCCTGTGGTCATGGAAAAGATGTTACTGTGTTGTTAGAAGGGTTAATTTACTGGCCTGCATCAAGCAAAAAAGTGGTTGAAAGAAATGATGATGATCAGAGATCACTTAAATGCTAGTAAAAAATCGATAGTAGAACAGTAGAAGTCACAGCTGTGTTTAATAGTGGAAGTAAGAGCATTTCTATGAGTGCAATGCAACAAAAACTCACAGGACTGGGACTAAACAGGTGTGTGGCCATAAGAAACCCCTAGTTGTGAGATCAGAAAAAGCCTCACTTTGCTAGGGAGAATAAAGATTGGATTGGAAGGAAGGCATGTGATCTGAGTCCGGCTCCAGAATGATGGACACATCAGGGTAAGAAGGTAAGCACACATAACAAAGCATCCATTGTGCATAGTTCTCTCTGTACAAGCCTCTGGAGGCAGTGTTAAGGTCCGGGGCTGCTTCAGTTGGTCAGGTTGAGGCTCAGCAATTTGTTATGCCAATATAAATTAGGTCAACTGACCACCTGAATGTACTCAATGACTGGGTGGTCCCATCCACGGGCTAAAGGCACGGGCATGTTTGAGGACAACAGTGCTAGAACTGTAAATGCTCAGGGAGCATGAGGGTTCGCTGTCACACATGAATTAGCCACCACAGAGTTCTGACATTAACCCCTTTGAAAGTCTTTGGGATGTGTTAATGTAACAATGCATATGGTTGTTAAAACAATAACACAGCAAACAAAGCTTCTTCTTTACTCCTAAATTATTACAGACTTTAACGTCTAACCTTTATCACATCATCTGTACTACTATACATAAACGTTTATTTGTAAGGTATAAAGTGACTGACAGGCCTTTAGATCAAATGACAGACAGTCCAGTCTTTCTGGAAGTGGACAAGGCCATAAGCTGAACTGAAACACCACAAGTTTGCCTTTACCTTTGGACTGAAATCCCAAAATGAATAAAAGTGAATGAAGAGCTTCTCTAAAATGGTCCTCTTGTGCCTAAACAGATTACGTCTGGTGATACACTGTGGAAGGCAAATTCAGATGTTTTTTTCCCTCAGGTTGGCTAATTTGTCATGCACTAATTTCTATATTAGGGATTGGGGTGTTTCTTGCTTTGTGTCTTTACCAGCAAGACGGCTAGCTCTGAAAGCCTGACCCATGCTACAGGATGATTTGTGATTGTAGGCAATGATCTTCCTGGATTGTGTTGTGCTGTGCAGTCTACAGTCTAAATCAAATCAGCGGTGACGGTGCTAGCACACTCTGGGTTTTTGTTTAGAGGTGTTGTGCCATCCCTGAATGTGAGAGGCTGTAGTAGCCATGGTTTCCTCTTGTGATTTCAAAACTGCTGACATGTGCCCGTGTTCAATGGAGGAATGTGTAAATGACACAAATTTTTCCCCAATTCTTTCAAGCTTGTCGTTTCACAAAATGCCAGGCTGTTTAACCCATAGTATTATCCTGACGTCTACAATCTTGACCAATGACATTTTGTGATCTGCAACTGTGCGGCGTAGTAACGTGTTCATGTAAAACAAAAGGTCAAAAAATTAAACACTGGCCAGATTTAGGTACTATCAACTACTATAAATACAAACATGGTAGTTTAAAGTGGAAGGAAGACACCAACACAATCACAGGACTGAGTATTGAGCAAACTACTGAATGCCCCCTTGTGGTTAAGTTAAGAAGTGCATCCTTGTTAAATTAAGCCTGCACAGGCGTGGCCAAAAGTTTTGAGAAAGGCACAAATTTTGGTTTTCACAAAGACTTTCATTATATGTTTACAGTGAAGTACAATTATAAGTGTTCCATACGTGTGTTAACCTTTTATTGACAAATACATCCAGTTAAAGCAAAGACTTAACATTTACAGTGTTGACCTTTCTTTTGCAACTCACCTCGACATGCTGGATATCAGCTTCTGGGCAAATTCTTTAATGATGGTAACCCATTCTTGCCTAATCAGTGCTTGGAGTTGATCACAGTTTCTAGGTTTTTGTATGTCCACCCTCTTTTTGACCACAGTGGGATTGAGATCTGGGAAGTTTCAATGTTTTGATCACCGAGCCACTTGGTTATCATCTTTGCCTTGTGACATGGTGCTCCATCATCCTGGAAAAAGCATTGTTAATCTCCAGATTGCTCTTGGATCGTTGGGAGAGGTTACTCTTGGAGGATGTTTTGATACCATCCCTTATTCATGGCAGTGTTTTCAAAATCTTGAGCGAACCCACTTCCCTGAATGAGAACCCCACACATGAATGGTCTCAGGATGCTTCACAGTTGGCATGACACAGGACACATGGTAGCGCTCACCTTTTCTTCTCTGGACAATCAGTTTTCAAGATCTCCCAAATAGTCTGAAGGGGGCTTCATCAGAGAAAATAACTTTACCTCAGTCCTTTGCAGTTCAATCCCTATACTTCCTGCAGAATGTCAGTCTGTCCTTGATGTTTTTCTTGGAGAGAAGTGGCTTCTTTGCTGCCCTGTCTTGACAGCAAACCATCCTCCAAAGGTCTTTGTCTCACTGTGCATTCAGATGCACTCACACCTGCCCTCTGCCATTCCTGAACAAGCTCTGCACTGGTGGTGACCCAGTCTCGTAGCTGCATCCTCTTTAGGAGACGGCCCTGCCGCTTGCTTGACTTTCTTGGGCTCCCTGAAGCTTCTTCACTGCAACTGAAGCAATCTCCTTAAAGTTCCTGATGATTGGATAAATAGTTTATTGGGGTGTATCTTACAAGCAGCAATGCCCTTGCCTGTGAAACCCCTTTGATGCAATGATGGCTGCATGTGTTTCCTTGGAGGTAACCATGGTTAACAAAAGAAAACTTTAAAGCACCACTGCTCTAAAGCAACCAGTCTGCTCTTCTCATCAGCATGACAGAGTGATATCAGCTGTTTCGTCCTCAGATATGTTAAGTAGAGCTGATAAAATGGAGTGTAGATACAATGGGGTGTATCTAATGAAGGTGCCAGTTGGTGTATGTCTCCTCTGCTTAAGAGGGAAAGTAAGATATTCAATGAAATATAGGTAGAATTTTTTTTTTGTTTTTTATTTTATTTGGAAGAAATACTTCTACAATATCAGTGTTGTAGATCTGTGTTCTATGAGTGTTTAAATGGAGAATCTGTTCAATTGGTGGCTCTTGGCGACAACCAAAACCAGGTGGTCTGGCTGTACCAGTGAGTCTAAAAAGATCTCAGACACTACTTTGTCACATAATCAGTTTGATCTGTGGATGTGACGGTACTCAAATTTAAAGATGCCATAGATTGGAAACATGTACTACATTGGCATTGTTGGATAAGGAGAGTACAGAACTGACAATGAATCTCAAACACTGTTGTTCCCTTTTCAAATACAAGTCCTATTTTTGTAAAAGAGGGCAATAAAGTAAGTCATCTTCGAAATTCTAGACTGTTACATAAACCGTCCTCATCCCTCCCAAAATAACCCTCTGAAAATTTACACGTACCGGCTCACGTTCCAGCCCAACAGGAAACAACAACAACAACAACAAATCAAGAGCAATGGTGGACCTTCAGGCTGTGTATGGGTTTGTAAGGGTACTTGTGATGCCCTTTCCAGTCCTCTGTCAGTGGCCATTAATGATGTTCATCTTTCAACAAGGTGAAAGTTGACTTCCTCTTCACCAGCTTCTTAATGGAATGTTCTATTCCACCTTAAATACTACAGCTTGTACAGGCACCAGCTTACTGCATAGAAACATACTCCCCATGCCGTTAGGATATCAGCACTTTTCATTCCCTTTTTAAAGAATACTAAACAAACATGGTGGAACTTATCTTTAAACGAGTCTGGGATCGGCTCCCCAATTTGCCAGTTTCAAGGTGTTCAACCTTAAACACTGCGGTACCATGCACCAAGTTGGGGAGCAGGAAACCAACTTGAGGGCCTAGATCTTTAGGAAGATTCAGGATAACTTTAATTCCAAGAAGTTAGCTTGGACGATATCTCAGAGAAGATCAGTCAAAGAGACTGCAGAGATCCACAGTTCCACCATAAGTACCATCTTAAACCCACCTGCAAGTAGCAGTCATGCTGATCTTATCCACAATTGGATGGTTGAAGTAGATTATCTTGAAAGTTTCATAGTAAATAACAGCTTTATTTTACTTTGTGTTGAGGTCCTGTCTGTGTTCAGTGTCTGTTTCAATATTTTGCCTCTAAAAAGCCAATCAGAACAGAGCTCATCTAAACATTCTGTTTTATTCTAGGACCACATCATAAATGCGTAAATGTGTGTGTAAAACCACATCTGGCATTTTCCACCCCAACCAAAGTCACATACCCATTATGTTGAACATAAGAGAACAACTTAAATGCTGAATAAATGCATTCTATGGCACCTTTAATTATACATTTGAGAAAAATATTCAGATCCAAATATATTTTATATTGTTTTCTAAAGTTTCAAAATTCTAAGCATTTTATGGCAATTTGAAGATCACGTCAGAGCAGTCCTAACAGGATAAAACCTGAAAATAACCTGAAAATCTCTCAACAACATCACAAACAGAACAAAATCAGCTAAAAAGTAATTAATACTTAGAGGACGATACTTTAATGTAGCCTATAATAAAGTAATGATGTATCACTATGTATTACAGTTAATAAAGGCTTTAAGAGGCATGACATGTAATAATGCAATAAGCAATAATATGGTATAAATTCTCAAAACACAAACACATAAATAAATTAAATAACTCCTAAATAACAATTCCCAGAAATGACCCTCCCAGTTATTAGTCTCATTCCTCCTATGTTGCTTTCAAATTCTCCTCGAAAGTTTATACTTACGGCTTTGGACTTTTCTGAGTACAGTGATGGATCAGTAGTATTCCATTAGTCCTGTGGTCAGCGGTCATTCTGGCTGAAGTAATGCCCGGATACACAACATGCTTGCCTTGCATGGTCTTAATGTACTAAGTACCATGTGGCTGATAGCGCTATTAGCACAGCTGAAGTTGGTGAAGCAGGCGGACCACTGGCCTGGCTGATCCTAAAGGGCTCTAGTGTTTGTAACGGTACTCATGCTCATGCTACGCGTGGCTTCAGTGCGGCATTAAGCTGTGATTTCAGCCCCACCCCAAAAAATCCTGAACACAAAAATAATGAAAAGCAGTTTTACAGTCAAATTTTAGAAATACAGAGTTCACAGTCTTTTCAGCAGTTATGTTCTGACATGGCGGCATGGTGGTGTCGTCGCACAGCAAGATGATCTGGGTTGGATTCCCGGTCCAGGTGGTTCTGTGTGGAGTGTGTATGTTCTCTCCGTGCTTGAGTGGGTTTCCTCCGGGTACTCCGGTCTCCTCCCACAGTCCAAACACATGCATGTTAGGTTGATCAGTCACTCTAAACTGCCCTTAGTTATGAGTGAGTGAATGGTGGCCATGCAATGGACTGGGGACCTGTCCATGGTGTACCCCGCCTTTGCCTGATAACGCTGGGATTGGCTCCAGCCCCCCTGACGTGACCACGACTAGCGGGATAAAGCGGAAGATAATGGATGGATGTTCTGACATGTTTAGTGTGGTTAGAAACAGATCTCTGAGTTTTCTTTACACAGACTTAAAGGTAATTAACCAGTTCTACACAGTTTACACAGCTACCTGATGTGTGTATCACTGTGACAGGACAAGCTGCTGGATGGTCAGTTTTGATGTAACCGGATAAATGCTTGTAATTAACAGAAACTGACACGACTAACAATAATCCAGTGACTAATGTTTGTAACTTTCATACTTGTTCTTTTTGTAGTGCTGTCTGTTAGAGAGGTGCAGTATTTATTTAGTATGGTTTGACACAGTTTTATACAACACAACACAGTGTAACGCTATGCAAAAACTTTGTTATCCAACAACTCACTATAATACAGTCTGATTTTTTTTTTAGGCAACAAATCGTAAACAATTTTTAAAAATGTTATTTTTACTTTACATATTTGTTTCTGAAGTACTGCAACTCGTTCGTATCTATTTTATGTTGTTTTTTTTTTACTTCTAAATAACACTTGACTTTTTACAAACAGGCCTTTTCACAAGTCCTTTAGTGCAAAAAGACTACATTCTTTGTATGACACTAAAGCTGATAAATATGTCAGGTATTATCTTAGAACGAGAAGCGTTGTTGGTCAAACTGGCATGTAAAAAGTTTTTACTTGCTAGGAGTTCTGCTGGAGCCAGTCAGAGCTGTATCCAAGGGGGAGGGCGAGGCTGATGCTGCCTGTATCTTGTCAAATTGTCGCCTGGACACACCTACAAGTTGTGCAAGACTTGGCCTAGAGATTTAACAAATCGGCCCCTGACGCTTGAGTTACGGTTTGGAGAGGACAAATTAATCTAAAAATAAAACTACTGGGTGCAAATTATTTTCATATTTCTAAATAATAAAGACAAAGGGCCTCTGCTAATAACTCTACAGAAACAAAACTGACAGATCCTAAGATCTAAGAAGCAATGTGCATTCCAGCTGAATCTGATCCACAAGTTATTTTAATCTGCATCATTAATTGATGTGAAACAGTCAATCTTACCATTTCTACTATCTGCACACACAGGTGTGACCCTGTGGGTGAAGTGCTGCCATCTTCAGCTTTAGTTGTAACTCACTCAAGGATGTTGCTTTGAAAGTGTAACAGAAAATTGACAATGTAATATTTGTTAAAGATTTTATTGTCAGAATCAGTAACAATGTTGAATAATTGTTTCAGCCTTAGTGCCGACTTCCTTACAAGGTTTAGCGTAAGAGTTACAGCATGGCTACCTTAGGTATCCAGCTGTTCATCTTCCCACAGTGCATCCTAATGCCACCACTTCCCTGGGTCAAGTGTAAACACGTGCCTGGCTGTCAACATGAAATAAGAGTAAATGTTTTTGTGGCAAGAGAACTTTGGTGGCGCAGGGTTTATGAAGGGGTGGCTGGTGTGACGTCTGTAAAAATTAGCTTGTTATGAAACACAAATCAGGGGAAATGTCACTGATTAGCCTGCTAATCTGTCTTTAATACTCTGATGCACTGGTCTGTCTCAGGTTGGTGCTGTAGTAACTTAAGCCACCTAGTTAGTGCTTCATAGACTAACAAGTGTAAATACTGCATATTATAAAATCAGAAGATTTGCCCAATTTGCCAAGAAGAAGTGTGAATTTTTCATACAGTGTGTGATATCAGTGTGAGATATCAGTATGAGATATCAGTGTGTGATATCAGTGTGAGATATCAGTATGAGATATCAGTGTGTGATATCAGTGTGAGATATCAGTATGAGATATCAGTGTGTGGTATCAGTGTGAGATATCAGTGTGAAATATTAGTATGAGATATCTGTGTGTGATATTAGTGTGAAATAGTAGTATGTGATGTCAGTGTGAGATACCAGTGAGATATCTGTGTATGATATCAGTGTGATATATCAGTGTGTGATGTCAGTGTGAGATATCAGTGTGATATATCAGTGTGTGATATCAGTGTGAGATATCAGTGTGATATATCAGTGTGTAATAACAGTGTGTGATATCAGTGTGTGATATCAATATAAGATATCAGTGTGAGATATCTGTGTGTGATATCAGTGTGAGATATCAATGTGAGATATCAGTGTGTGATGTCAGTGTGAGATATCAGTGTGATATATCAGTGTGTGATGTCAGTGTGAGATATCAGTGTGATATATCAGTGTGTAATAACAGTGTGTGATATCAGTGTGTGATATCAATATAAGATATCAGTGTGAGATATCTGTGTGTGATATCAGTGTGAGATATCAATGTGAGATATCAGTGTGTGATATCAGTGTGTGATATCAGTGTGAGATATCAGTGTGTGATATCAGTGTGAGATATCAGTGTGAGATATCTGTGTGAGATATCAGTGTAAGATATTAGTGTGAGATATCAGTGTGAGATATCAGTGTGATATCAGTATGTGATATCAGTGTGAGATATCCGTGTGTGATATCTGTGTGAGATATCAGTGTGAGATCTCAGTGTGAGATATCCGAGTAAAATATTAGTGAGACATCAGTGTGAGATATCAGTGTGTGATATCTGTATGTGATATCTGTGTGAGATATCAGTGTGAGATATTAGTGTGAGATATTAGTGTGAGATATCAGTGTGAGATATCAGTGTGTGATATCAGTGTGAGATATCAGTATGAGATATCAGTGTGTGATATCAGTGTGAGATATCAGTATGAGATATCAGTGTGTGGTATCAGTGTGAGATATCAGTGTGAAATATTAGTATGAGATATCTGTGTGTGATATTAGTGTGAAATAGTAGTATGTGATGTCAGTGTGAGATACCAGTGAGATATCTGTGTATGATATCAGTGTGATATATCAGTGTGTGATGTCAGTGTGAGATATCAGTGTGATATATCAGTGTGTGATATCAGTGTGAGATATCAGTGTGATATATCAGTGTGTAATAACAGTGTGTGATATCAGTGTGTGATATCAATATAAGATATCAGTGTGAGATATCTGTGTGTGATATCAGTGTGAGATATCAATGTGAGATATCAGTGTGTGATGTCAGTGTGAGATATCAGTGTGATATATCAGTGTGTGATGTCAGTGTGAGATATCAGTGTGATATATCAGTGTGTAATAACAGTGTGTGATATCAGTGTGTGATATCAATATAAGATATCAGTGTGAGATATCTGTGTGTGATATCAGTGTGAGATATCAATGTGAGATATCAGTGTGTGATATCAGTGTGTGATATCAGTGTGAGATATCAGTGTGTGATATCAGTGTGAGATATCAGTGTGAGATATCTGTGTGAGATATCAGTGTAAGATATTAGTGTGAGATATCAGTGTGAGATATCAGTGTGATATCAGTATGTGATATCAGTGTGAGATATCCGTGTGTGATATCTGTGTGAGATATCAGTGTGAGATCTCAGTGTGAGATATCCGAGTAAAATATTAGTGAGACATCAGTGTGAGATATCAGTGTGTGATATCTGTATGTGATATCTGTGTGAGATATCAGTGTGAGATATTAGTGTGAGATATTAGTGTGAGATATCAGTGTGAGATATTAGTGTGAGATATCCGTGTGCGATATTAGTGTGGGATATCTGGATGAGGTATCCATGTGAGATATCAGTGTGAGATATCAGTGTGAGATATCAGTGTGAGATATTAGTGAGACATCAGTGTGTGATATCTGTGTGAGATACCAGTGTGAGATATCAGTGTGAGATATTAGTGTGTGATATGAGTGTGAGATATCAGTGTGAGATATTAGTGTGAGATATCAGTGTGAGGTATCCATGTGAAATATTAGTGAGACATCAGTGTGAGATATCAGTGTGTGATATCAGTGTGTGATCCAAATGAAGAATAAAGAATAAAGAATGATATCAATGAGAGATATCAGTGTGAGATATCCGTGTGTGATATCAGTGTGAGATATCAATGTGAGATATCAGTGTGAGATATCAGTGTGTGATATCAGTGTGAGATATCAGTGTGAGATATCAGTGTGAGATATCTGTGTGAGATATCAGTGTAAGATATTAGTGTGAGACATCAGTGTGATATCAGTATGTGATATCTGTGTGAGATATCAGTGTGAGATCTCAGTGTGAGATATCTGTGTAAAATATTAGTGAGACATCAGTGTGAGATATCAGTGTGTGATATCTGTATGTGATATCAGTGTGAGATATCAGTGTGAGATATTAGTGTGATATATTAGTGTGAGATATCAGTGTGAGATATTCGTGTGAGATATCCATGTGAGATATTAGTGTGAGATATCTGGGTGAGGTATCCATGTGAGATATTAGTGTGAAATATCAGTGTGAGATATCAATGTGAGATATCAGTGTGAGATATTAGTGAGACATCAGTGTGAGATATCAGTGTGTGATATCTGTGTGAGATACCAGTGTGAGATATCAGTGTGAGATATTAGTGTGTGATATGAGTGTGAGATATCAGTGTGAGATATTAGTGTGAGATATCAGTGTGAGGTATCCGTGTGAAATATTAGTGAGACATCAGTGTGAGATATCAGTGTGTGATATCAGTGTGTGATCCAAATGAAGAATAAAGAATAAAGAATGATATCAATGAGAGATATCAGTGTGTGATATTAGTGTGAAATAGTAGTATGTGATGTCAGTGTGAGATACCAGTGAGATATCTGTGTATGATATCAGTGTGATATATCAGTGTGTGATGTCAGTGTGAGATATCAGTGTGATATATCAGTGTGTGATGTCAGTGTGAGATATCAGTGTGATATATCAGTGTGTAATAACAGTGTGTGATATCAGTGTGTGATATCAATATAAGATATCAGTGTGAGATATCTGTGAGTGATATCAGTGTGAGATATCAATGTGAGATATCAGTGTGTGATATCAGTGTGTGATATCAGTGTGAGATATCAGTGTGTGATATCAGTGTGAGATATCAGTGTGAGATATCTGTGTGAGATATCAGTGTAAGATATTAGTGTGAGATATCAGTGTGAGATATCAGTGTGATATCAGTATGTGATATCAGTGTGAGATATCCGTGTGTGATATCTGTGTGAGATATCAGTGTGAGATCTCAGTGTGAGATATCCGAGTAAAATATTAGTGAGACATCAGTGTGAGATATCAGTGTGTGATATCTGTATGTGATATCAGTGTGAGATATCAGTGTGAGATATTAGTGTGAGATTTTAGTGTGAGATATCAGTGTGAGATATTAGTGTGAGATATCCGTGTGAGATATTAGTGTGGGATATCTGGGTGAGGTATCCATGTGAGATATCAGTGTGAGATATCAGTGTGAGATATCAGTGTGAGATATTAGTGAGACATCAGTGTGAGATATCAGTGTGTGATATCTGTGTGAGATACCAGTGTGAGATATCAGTGTGAGATATTAGTGTGTGATATGAGTGTGAGATATCAGTGTGAGATATTAGTGTGAGATATCAGTGTGAGGTATCCGTGTGAAATATTAGTGAGACATCAGTGTGAGATATCAGTGTGTGATATCAGTGTGTGATCCAAATGAAGAATAAAGAATAAAGAATGATATCAATGAGAGATATCAGTGTGAGATATCCGTGTGTGATATCAGTGTGAGATATCAATGTGAGATATCAGTGTGAGATATCAGTGTGTGATATCAGTGTGAGATATCAGTGTGAGATATCTGTGTGAGATATCAGTGTAAGATATTAGTGTGAGACATCAGTGTGATATCAGTATGTGATATCTGTGTGAGATATCAGTGTGAGATCTCAGTGTGAGATATCTGTGTAAAATATTAGTGAGACATCAGTGTGAGATATCAGTGTGTGATATCTGTATGTGATATCAGTGTGAGATATCAGTGTGAGATATCAGTGTGAGATATTAGTGTGATATATTAGTGTGAGATATCAGTGTGAGATATTCGTGTGAGATATCCATGTGAAATATTAGTGTGAGATATCTGGGTGAGGTATCCATGTGAGATATTAGTGTGAAATATCAGTGTGAGATATCAATGTAAGATATCAGTGTGAGATATTAGTGAGATATCTGTGTGAGATATCAGTGTAAGATATTAGTGTGAGACATCAGTGTGATATCAGTATGTGATATCAGTGAGAGATATCAGTGTGAGATATCAGTGTGAGATATCCGTGTGTGATATCTGTGTGAGATATCAGTGTGAGATCTCAGTGTGAGATATCTGTGTAAAATATTAGTGAGACATCAGTGTGAGATATCAGTGTGTGATATCTGTATGTGATATCAGTGTGAGATATCAGTGTGAGATATCAGTGTGAGATATTAGTGTGATATATTAGTGTGAGATATCAGTGTGAGATATTCGTGTGAGATATCCATGTGAGATATTAGTGTGAGATATCTGGGTGAGGTATCCATGTGAGATATTAGTGTGAAATATCAGTGTGAGATATCAGTGTGAGATATTAGTGAGACATCAGTGTGAGATATCTGTGTGAGATACCAGTGTGAGATATCAGTGTGAGATATTAGTGTGTGATATTAGTGTGAGATATCAGTGTGAGATATTAGTGTGAGATATCCGTGTGAGGTATCTGTGTGAGATATTAGTGTGAGATATCAGTGTGAGGTATCCGTGTGAAATATTAGTGAGACATCAGTGTGAGATATCAGTGTGTGATATCAATGATGGATCCAAATGAAGAATAAAGAATTAAGAATGATATCAATGAGAGTTATCAGTGTGAGATATCAGTGTGTAATATCAGTGTGTGATATCAGTGTGTGATATCAATGTGAGATATCAGTGTGTGATATCAGTGTAAGATATCAGTGTGTGATATCAATGTGAGATATCAGTGTGAGCTATCAGTGTGTGATATCAATGTGAGATATCATTCTCTGATATCAGTGTGTGATATCAGTGTGTGATATCGGTGTGAGATATCAGTGTGTGATATCAGTGTGTGATATCAGTGTGTGATATAAGTGTGAGATTTCAGTGTGTGATATCAGTGTGTGATATCAGTGTGAGATATCAGTGTGAGATATCAGTGTGTGATATCAGTGTGAGATATCAGTGTGTGATATCAGTGTGAGATATCAGTGTGAGATATCAGTGTGAGATATCAGTGTGTGATATCAGTGTGAGATATCAGTGTGTGATATCAGTGTGAGATATCAGTGTGAGATATCAGTGTGTGATATCAGTGTGAGATATCAGTGTGTGATATCAGTGTGAGATATCAGTGTGTGATATCAGTGTGAGATTTCAGTGTGTGATAACAGTGTGTGATATCAGTGTGTGATATCAGTGTGAGATATCACTGTGAGATATCAGTGTGAGATATCAGTCTGTGATATTAGTGTGAGATATCAGTGTGTGATATCAGTGTGAGATTTCAGTGTGTGATATCAGTGTGTGATATCAGTGTGAGATATCAGTGTGAGATATCAGTCTGTGATATTAGTGTGAGATATCAGTGTGAGATATCAGTGTGTGATATCAGTGTGAGATTTCAGTGTGTGATAACAGTGTGTGATATCAGTGTGAGATATCAGTGTGAGATATCAGTGTGAGATATCAGTCTGTGATATTAGTGTGAGATATCAGTGTGAGATATCAGTGTGTGATATCAGTGTGAGATTTCAGTGCGGTACCAAATAGAAATAGCATTTCCAGAAGAGGAACTGTTAAACCAAGCGTTTCACTGCCAGTGAAGCCAGCATCAGTACCGCTGTGGTGAGTGAGTTTGCAGCCAGTATGGGAACCTAGGGGGCTATTTATACCAGGGGGTATTTTGCACAAAGGGTGGGGCAAATCACAAACCGCTGACAGGGTGCTGGGGGCACAAGGCTCATCAATGTGTGAAGACTGCGAAGTCTATCCCTTCTGATCTGAACCGACAGGAGGGCTTCTGTGGGACGTCACAGGAATTTTTAATGATGGTTACAGGAGAAATGTGTCACAACACACAGGGCATCACACACTGCTGTGTATGGTCCCTTGCATGTCGGCGTGCCCATGATATCCTGGGTTCACAGATGAAATCGCCTACAAGGGGTATGCATGTGTTGGAACCCAGACCTTGGATCAGTGGAAGTCGCCTGGTCTGATGAGTCCTGTTTTCTTTTACGTTGCATGCAGAAGACGAGCCTGCTGTAAATGGTAAGTTGTCTTTAATAGCTTGAGAGCAGGATTTGATAGCGTTATAGTGGATTACACTGCAGATTCAAGTGTTCTTCTAATGCCATTCTGTTGAGACGTTACAAATATTTTGTGGTCTTATCCTGCCAGGTCTGCACTGGAGTGGTCTTACGTTTTATCCCAGCCATAGATAAGGTGACAATACGACCGTCGAGTTTTGGGAACCCTGGAAGCAGCCAGTAATGACAGAGTCTGGGAAGATATGATGGATTATGACTGTCCTAAGTGTTTTGAGATTCAGGCTACTGAACTTCTAATCACCATGTTGTTTGTTCGAGATACCATAGAGAAATATGGAAGTAGGGAATAATGCGTACTGTACAGTAAAGTATATGGTCGGCCCCAAAGCTCCCACTCATTAAAACATGTACACAAGTCAGTTATCATTGAAAATAACTTGTCAAAACTAGGTGGGCACAGCAAAGTATTAGCCCGTCCTTTGTAGTTAATGTTATGTCCTAGTAAATAGAATACAATACAATAGAATACAATTCAGAACTATTTGCCGCTTGTGTTTGCACACGGCGGATATTGACCTCCACATTTAACCCATCCATGCAGTGAAACACCCACATACACACACACAAGTGAACATACACACTAGGAGGCAGTGAAATACCCACATACACACACACTAGTAGACATGCACACTAGGAGGCAGTGAATTACCCACATAAACAAACACTAGTGAACATACACACCAAGAGGCAGTGAAACACCCACATACACACACACACTAGTGAACATACACACTAGGAGGCAGTGAAACAACCACATACACACAGACTAGTGAACATGCACACCAAGAGGCAGTAAAACACCCACATACACACACACTAGTGAACATACACAGTAGGAGGCAATGAAACACCCACATACACACACACACACACACTGGTAAACATACACACCAAGAGACAGTAAAACACCCACATACACACACACGCTAGTGAACATACACACTAGGAAGCAGTGAAACAACCACATACATATACACTAGTGAACATACACACCAAGAGGCAGTGAAGCACCCACATATACACACATCAGTGAACATACACACTAGGAGGCAGTAAAACACTCAAATACAAACACATTAGTTAACATACCCACTAGGAGGCAGTGAAACACCCACATACACACACACTAGTGAACATACACACTAGGAGGCAATGAAACACCCACATACACACACACGCTAGTGAACATACACACTAGGAGGCAGTAAAACACCCACATAAATACACACCAGTGAACATTCACACTAGGAGGCAGTAAAACACCCACATAAATACACACCAGTGAACATTCACACTAGGAGGCATTGAAACACCCACATACAAACACACTAGTTAACATACACACTAGGAGGCAGTGAAACAACCACATACACACACACACTAGTAAACATACACACCAAGAGGCAGTGAAACACCCACATACACACACACACACACACACACACACACACACACTAGTGAACATACAAACTAGGAGGCAGTGAAACAACCACATACATACACACTAGTGAACATACACACCAAGAGGCAGTGAAACACCCACATACACACACACGCTAGTGAACATACACACTAAGAGGCAGTGAAACACCCACATACACACACACTAGTAAACATACACACCAAGAGGCAGTGAAACACCCACATACACACACACACACACACACACACTAGTGAACATACACACCAAGAGGCAGTGAAACACCCACATACACACACACACCAGTGAACATACACACTAGGAGGCAGTAAAACACCCACATACATACACACGAGTGAACATACACACCAAGAGGCAGTGAAACACCCACATACACACACACACACCAGTGAACATACACACTAGGAGGCAGTAAAACACCCACATACATACACACCAGTGAACATACACACTAGGAGGCAGTGAAACACCCACATACAAACACACTAGTGAACATACACACTAGGAGGCAGTGAAACACACACATACACACACTAGTGAACATACACACTAGGAGGCAGTAAAACACCCACATAAATACACACCAGTGAACATTCACACTAGGAGGCAGTAAAACACCCACATACAAACACACTAGTGAACATACACACTAGGAGGCAGTGAAACAACCACATACACACACACACACTAGTAAACATACACACCAAGAGGCAGTGAAACACCCACATACACACACACACACACACACACACACACACACACGCACACACTAGTGAACATACAAACTAGGAGGCAGTGAAACAACCACATACATACACACTAGTGAACATACACACCAAGAGGCAGTGAAACACCCACATACACACACACGCTAGTGAACATACACACTAGGAGGCAGTAAAACACCCACATAAATACACACCAGTGAACATACACACTAGGAGGCAGTGAAACACCCACATACTAACACACTAGTTAACATACACACTAAGAGGCAGTGAAACACCCACATACACACACACTAGTAAACATACACACCAAGAGGCAGTGAAACACCCATATACACACACACACACACACACACTAGTGAACATACACACCAAGAGGCAGTGAAACACCCACATACACACACACACCAGTGAACATACACACTAGGAGGCAGTAAAACACCCACATACATACACACGAGTGAACATACACACCAAGAGGCAGTGAAACACCCACATACACACACACACACCAGTGAACATACACACTAGGAGGCAGTAAAACACCCACATACATACACACCAGTGAACATACACACTAGGAGGCAGTGAAACACCCACATACAAACACACTAGTGAACATACACACTAGGAGGCAGTGAAACACACACATACACACACTAGTGAACATACACACTAGGAGGCAGTGAAACACCCACACACACACACTAGTGAACATACACACTAGGAGGCAGTGAAACACCCACATACACACACTAGTGAACATACACACTAGGAGGCAGCGAAACACCCACATAGACACACACGAGTGAACATACACAATAGGAGGCAGTGAAACACCCACATACACACACACACCAGTGAACATACACACTAGGAGGCAGCGAAACACCCACATAGACACACACGAGTGAACATACACATTAGGCGGCAGTAAAACACCCACATACAAACACACTAGTGAACATACATACTAGGAGGCAGTGAAACACCCACCCACCCACACTAGAAAACATACACGCTAGGAGGCAGTGAACATACACACTAGGAGGCAGTGAAACACACACAAACACACGCTAGTGAACATACACACTAGGAGGCAGTAAAACACCCACATACATACACACGAGTGAACATACACACCAAGAGGCAGTGAAACACCCACATACACACACACCAGTGAACATACACACTAGGAGGCAGTAAAACACCCACATACATACACACCTGTGAACATACACACTAGGAGGCAGTGGAACACCCACATACAAACACACTAGTGAACATACACACTAGGAGGCAGTGAAACACACACATACACACACTAGTGAACATACACACTAGGAGGCAGTGAAACACCCACACACACACACACTAGTGAACATACACACTAGGAGGCAGTGAAACACCCACATACACACACTAGTGAACATACACACTAGGAGGCAGCGAAACACCCACATAGACACACACGAGTGAACATACACACTAGGAGGCAGTGAAACACCCACATACACACACACACACCAGTGAACATACACACTAGGAGGCAGCGAAACACCCACATAGACACACACGAGTGAACATACACATTAGGAGGCAGTAAAACACCCACATACAAACACACTAGTGAACATACATACTAGGAGGCAGTGAAACACCCACCCACCCACACTAGAAAACATACACGCTAGGAGGCAGTGAACATACACACTAGGAGGCAGTGAAACACACACAAACACACGCTAGTGAACATACACACTAGGAGGCAGTAAAACACCCACATACATACACACGAGTGAACATACACACCAAGAGGCAGTGAAACACCCACATACACACACACCAGTGAACATACACACTAGGAGGCAGTAAAACACCCACATACATACACACCTGTGAACATACACACTAGGAGGCAGTGAAACACCCACATACAAACACACTAGTGAACATACACACTAGGAGGCAGTAAAACACCCACATACATACACACCAGTAAACATACACACTAGGAGGCAGTGAAACACCCACATACACACACTAGTGAACATACACACTAGGAGGCAGTGAAACACACTCACACACACACACAAACACACTAGTGAACATTCACACTAGGAGGCAGTGAAACACCCACATACACACACACACACACACACACACACACACACACTAGTGAACATACACACTAGGAGGCAGTGAAACACACACACACACACACACACACACACACACACACACACACACACACAAACACACTAGTGAACATTCACACTAGGAGGCAGTGAAACACCCACATACACACACACACACACACACACACACACACTAGTGAACATGCACACTAGGGGACACTTGCCTGAAGTGATGGGCAGCCCCATCCACAATGCCTGGGGAGCAGTTGTGGGTTAGGTGCTTTGCTCAAGGGCACTTTAGTCGTGTGCTGTTGACCAGGTTAACTATATAATAAACTCTGAAGGTGTGAGTAGCCTAATCCCGCACTTCAATTAAAAATTGACTTGTTTTTTTACTAGCAGTATAAATGTACCGTACTTCTAAATTAAATGATAAAACAAATAAATAAGAACATAAATATATATGAACAAATAAGTTTCTAATAGTAACATCTTTGTACTTTTATTTTTACCTTTTTAGCATACATGGGAATTTCAAAGCCTATTTTTATTTATACACAAACTTCCACAGGTTTTTGTGGATTAGTATGGCTATGCCAGTTTGCTTTCTTACCCTACTTTCTAAGTAAACTAATTGCTGGAATCTAATAAAAACATCAAGAAGTCAGGACAAATGACCTATTCTTAAAACAACAATACATAAAAGTACGTACCATTTAAACTTTTAACTGATCTTAACTCTTGAAAGCTGCACATCGGTCTAACTACTTGTTCTCTGTATACAGTAGGCTACCTACCCTACTCCCGGAGATGTTTAGTTCCAATCTGCATCTAATTTGTTGTGGCAAACCGTGCTTGGAACTAGACAACATAGCAAAGTAGATCTGCAGGACTAGGACCCTACATAGGGTACAGTATGCGTGTACTACACATGAAATACCAGATTTCACCTAATTAATGTCGAGAATGGTCTTATAGTGAGAAGTGTTGGATGTGAGACAGATGATAACTCAGATGCACCAAAAGCTTGTTATGGTACAATGTTTTCCTTGCTCCAAAAAAATGTTCTCTGGGTAACATGACCTCTTCACCTCCCCATTGTGTCTGGCTGCTCCTCAGATTTCATCACACTGCCTAATATAACACTGAGTATCTTCGGAAGAACCCAGTTTTTTGTTATTCTTATGAAATGTAATTCTGCTATACTCAGATTTCACCACTAGGGGTCAGTAGGATATCATGTGTTCACATTAGTGTTTCTTTCCCTGAGTCGAAGTGGGAGCCAGACTTGTCGGCACCAGGAGTGGGTGAGTGAATGAGTGAATGAGTGAATGAATGAGTGAGTGAGTGAGTGAGTGAAATGAAGTTTTTCCACAACAAAAATAGAAAAATCACAGCAGTTACTGTTTGTTTGCGCTCTGCTCCTACCGGTGGGCTGTTTGGTGATCTGCCTGTTTCACGTGACTGGCCTATAAAAACTTTCGGGTAATTTTATTTTTAATTCTGGTTTAAAAAATAGTAGCTGATCTGCTTCTGCACAGTTTGTGGTCACAGGACGCTGTCGGCTGGTTGCTGGACTACTCTCAGTCCAGCAGGGACACTGAGGTGTTTTAAACACTCCACTGATCCACTCCTTCCAGCACAACACACAGTAACACACCATCATATCAGTGTCTCTGCAGTGCTGAGAATGATCCACCAGTGAAATAAGCCTTCTCTGTGGGGGTCTTGGCCACTGAAGGTCAATGTATGCAATTAGATGATCTACAGTCTGTATCTTTAGAACTACAAAGTGCTCCTATATGGTAAATAGAGCTGATAAAATGAACAGTGAGCGGAGACTTGTTTATTTTTTTATTTTCTTCCTGTTTACATTGTTTATTTTTTGATCAGAATTAAAAATAAGTGTACCTGAAGTTTTCATAGCCCAGAATGAGAATGATCCACCAGCCAAATAATATCTTCTCTGTAGAGAAACAAAGTAAACAGACAAACAGATGATCTACAGTCTGTAAGTGTAGAACCGTAAAAGTGCTCCTAAATGGTCAGTCGAGCTGATAAACACAAAGAGGTGTATCTAACAGAGTGGCCGGTGGGTGGGTGGGTGTATGTGTGTGTACACATATTCAGCATTGTAGACGTACTGATGATAACCAGGATATAGAAACACGAGTAATGATGTAATTTATCATCATATGAATTATCTTATCGTCATATGAATATATATATATGTATAAAATTCTGACTTCGGCATAAACACTGTGTTTAGTTCTTTAGGGATTTTATATATATATATATATATATATATATATATATATATATATATATATATATATATATATATATATATATATATATATTTATCTTATAAAAATGGTTATTGAGGTGTTCTGCTTTGGTCAGAGCAATATATAAACTGATACCATGTAAAACTCGTGTCCATTTAGCACCGATCGCATGGAAAGAGCCATTAAAAAGCACTTACTACCTTTTTTGTAACATGGAGTATATGTTATAAATTATAAAAAAAAAAAAAAAAATCTTCTTTCACTGTATAAGACCTGTCACGTACAGACAGAGACTCATGATGTGATATATTTAGTCCACCCTATGCACAGACCAAACCCACAAACAAGACCAGGAGCGGAAAAAACTGTAAGCTTTTTATTTCTTCATCTCTCCTCAACACCACCTCCTGTCTTTTTCTTTTCTGAGAAGACAAGCAGATGAGTGGAAGAGGCGGACTGTCTGAGCTGAGACAGAGAGGAAGACAGGTGCCAAGAAAGGAAGGATCAAAAGATGAGGATGAGATCAGGCTAGGATCAGAGAGAAGGAGAGCAAGAGAGAGTTCCTGAAAAAGAGAACGAATGGAATTAGGTAAGATAGAAGATAGAGGAGAGTCTACTCTGAGGAGTTAAAACACTACAGGAAGCAAGGAGAGATCGTCTTCAAATTTAAACATATTGCTTTTTCAAGATATTTGGTTTGCAGTGAGACATACGCTGACATTACATGGTCTGGTCTTCCAAATCTGGGGCATCAAATTTCAGATTAGGAATTCCAGAGCTGTTTTAGTGATTTCCTGCTCAAGCACACCTGCTTCATATGTGTAGTAATCAGGCCAGATAATCACGCCCACCAGTGTTGCATTGCGACTTCTTCAAAAGATTAATATGCAGCCAGACTTTAGACCTTTGAGACGCGGTTACAGCTAGACTATCTTACCAAACACGCCACCTCAGGCTTTAGCTTCTCATCAGTTTACCACCAGTGCATGTTGTCATGTGGGCTTTTTAAAGAAAGCACTGGTGTATATACATATATATATATTAATCTATTCACAATCCCCCCTTTTTTATAAACCCTCATTAATATGTGATTCCATTCATCCAGTTAATTTTTGTTCGCTTCTGTGTTTTAAACTGCTTGACTCAAGAATCTCAGTGGACTGTTGGGTCTCCCAATGATGATTTAATGATGACCTTCAGGGGCCAGCCCTAGTATAGGTAACATTAGCTACTGGCAAGCTTCAATGAACTAATGTCAGCACAGCTTACTGTACATATATATATATATATATATATATATATATATATATATATATATATATATATATATATATATATATATATATATATATATATATATTGACCTGCACAGGTTGTTCATAACTGTATCTCACTGCAAACCAGCCAATCAGAGTAGAGCTCATCAAACTATGTATCAGCACACTAAAAAGGGCAAAACAGCTCGTTTCATTCTAGGGCCAAATTATAGGGCCCACAGTTGGGCATTTGTCAACTTAACCAAAGTCACATACTTTCTATGTGGACACGTAAACATATCTATGTAGGGGTGTGCCAGCAAAGGTGGAGTAATAAAACCAAGTCTGTATGGTCATTGAGCTTGCCGAGGTGTATAGAACAGCAATGAATACAGAGTGCATTTTCTTGTACACGGGAAACAAGTCTGTCCTGAAAGGAGTGGCCAAAACAAATAAAAAAAACCAAAAACATTTGAATAAATTTGTCCTGAATTGAGGATGTGATGGAGCTGGGATCACGTTACAGTCAGGGGTCAGTCTCAGGACAACAGACGTCAACTTATTCACAATTATTATTAAGTTCTCTATTATTAAGTCTCTGGTTTCCTCCATCCACATTACAGTGTTTTGAATGAATTTCCAACTCTGAGAACATTATCAGTGGTTTCAGTGGAGATTAAGGCCAAAAGCAGAGAGGGGGAAAAAAATGCAAGGCCTTTGTTTGTTAGACCAGGAACATCACCAACCGTGCCAAACTCCACCTTCCATGCACCTGCTCTTTGTTGATAACGGACTCAGACACTGATCACCTCTGTGTCATTTACAAAGTGCTTATTCAACACACCAGATTTGCTTTGTCAAGCCGTTGGTAGCATCTGAATGTGAAAGTCAGGCGGATATGACTGCAGCTGCAAAACTCAATCACCAAACTTTTTTAGGACCACTTCATTTGGACTGGACTTGTTCAAATGACCCTCAACCTAGGAGCACGAGTAGACACTATTGCAAAGCACTGACTGAGAAGATAAGGTTTCGTAACTGAACTGACATTTATCTGCCATTTGGGTTTTGTGAAACACCAAGCTGTCTAAGACGAAGCTAGGACTTGACATGCCTTTGTCCAACGACATCTTCTTGTGACCTTTCAACACTGTACTGTCCAAACTACATACTGCAGTTTAATATCAATGAAGGGAAAAAAACAACACTATGAACAAAATACAGAAAGAATACAGCAAGCATTTTACAGGCTCTGGAGCTGACAGCAGTGTTCCTCATCCATCTTGCTCAGCTTTGACACCCCTGACTGTCTTTCATTGGCCACCACATGGTTATATATTCCATCAACAGTCTCTGGTGACCTTTATTCAATTGTCAGGCACTGTAATGCCTCGGTACCTGTTATCTGCCAGTGCATTGTTTTCTCTATAAATCATTGGCAAGAGGTTTGATTTTGACAGACACCAAGATAGTGAAAGTAGTCTTGTTCTTATAAGGTTCTAGTTAAGATAATAATAATAATATATGATAATAGTAATAATAATGAGAATCCAATGAGACCCAAAGTGGTGGGATTCAGATATTCCCATTAAGTTAATAAAACCAACATTCCAATTGTGCAGTATCTGGAAGTCTCTGGTGACCATGGTCCATCAACAGTCTCTGGTGACCTGTATTCAATTGTCAGGCACTGTAATGCCTCGGTACCTGTTATCTGTCAGTGCATTGTTTTCCTATAAATCAGTGGCAAGAGGTTTGATTTTGACAGATAACAAGATAGTGAAAGTAGTCTTGTTTTTTATAAGGTTCTAGTTAAGATAATAATAATAATATATGATAATAGTAATAATAATGAGAATCCAATGAGACCCAAAGTGGTGGGATTCAGATATTCCCATTAAGTTAATAAAACCAACATTCCAACTCTGCAGCATCTGGAAGCGTGTTGAGAACAAGCTCATTCCTGGCCAGTGGAGGGAGCTGGATGTCTTGTATCACCATTCCTAAACCAATTCACACTTTTACACCACACTGTACGTGATGAACCTTTACCTTCGAACACACCCCCTTTTCTCAGTCTCCCTGTAAACCTGCAGAGGGACCCCTCACTCTCTGCTTCAACCTCTCACTCTCTCCGTCTCTCTCCTACTCCCTCGCTTTTTTACCGGCGAGGGGTGGGCGTAAGAGAGAGAGAGAGAGAGAGAGAGAGAGAGAGAGAGAGAGAGGGGGAGAGAGAGCCTCTTGCTGTGGCATTCACAGGCAGACAGCGCAACCGCTAGCACCTCCTCCTCCAGTTCTTTCCCCTGCCTCACTCACTGTTCATGGAAAAGGGCTATTTTTCCTATTCTGAACCGGAGGACTCTTTTCTGGCAAGCCAAAAGAGGGTGGGAGAGAAACTACAAACAGGGGAGGAAAAAAGAAAGAAAGACAGCAAGAGTGGAATGCAAACGATGAGAAGATCCAGGAATGTGAACTGAGAGAGAGAGAGAGAGAGAGAGAAAGAGAGAGAGAAAAAAAACCCCAATCACCTGCGAGCCCATCTAAAGGAGAAGAGAGCGAGCGCGAGAACGAGAGGGAAGACGGAAGGCGCTGGAGTATTCGTTTTTTTCTTTCGTTTCATTTTTTTCTTCTTCCTCATCGTGGTGCTGGCAGGCGCCTCGTCCTTCCACCTGTTCGCTCTCTCCATCATCTGCCTGCTCATCTACTTCTCCATCTACCTGGTGTACAATTTCGCCTACCTATGACCCGACCCGGAGAGAGGAAGGAAGGGGAAGAGAGGGGCTTCTCTCGTTTCTTTGCTTCTTTTTTCAGCCCGGCTTCACCCCTCCATCACCCGGTCCTCCTTTCCGTCATCTCTCCTCGGACCGTCCCCCCTTCTCTCTCTCTGCGTAACCGTCCCCTCTGAAAAAAGAAAAAAAAACAAAAACGCTCTGGCACTCACTGAATGAAAAGTTGGGACCCAATTCTGAGACAGAAAAAAAAACCAAAACAAAACTAAAAAACGAAAGAGCATTCTCCTCCTTTAAGTTCTCTCATCCCTTTCTTTTCCTCCCCTTTTCCTTTTCTTTTTTCGCTCCCTTTGCTCCTCCACTGCCTGTCCCACCTCACTCCTTTTTTTGCCGGACGCTTTAAAGTTCCTCTAGGTAGGTTCCAACGACTTGTTTAGTGTCTGTCCGACCCGTTTTGTCTGTGTGCGTGGGTGTGTGTGTGTACCTGTGCGTCCCCTTTTTTTCCTCGTGTACGCCGAGCACACCTTGACACGCACCTTGCACGCGCGAAACAAGCGGACAAACAAGCGAACCGTGCCATCCTTCCGACCTCTGTTCACTGTCCGTCCCCCCAAAGTCCCTCCATTTTCTCTGTGTAGTCTGTTAGGTGAAGGGGTCTCCGGTCCAGTGTCCATCGGTTTCTCCTGAAACACATCAACCAATAGGCGTGCTCATAGTTGGCCCGAACCTACACATGGATATAGTCACCACATGAATAGAAATAGCTCTCTAGTCTCGGTCTTGGGCCTCAGTATAGGCACCACCACACCCATTGAAGTGAAGGCGTTTGGTGTTACTGCAGCGTGAAGCAGTTTGTTCTTTAATTCAACAGGCCTCCAGAAGCAGAGAGGAAGCGGCGCTTTGATTCGCTTCAGCCGTTACGTAGGCATTCACTCTGAGGCTACCACAAAAAATGCTTTGATTTATGGAGGCTTTTAGTCGGAGACACCAAAAATAGCTGTAACGGAGGCCAGTCCGACAAAACAGTCAACCAATTGCTTCCAATTAAGGGAAAACACTAGCCCCAGCAACGCTCCCAGTCCTAGTCTTCTATACCATCCTCCTTCTAGAACCAAGTTCTTCTTAGTATCTACTCCTCAGACAGTGTGCTGAACTGTGTTTTTCTTTCTTTTGCTCCCCCTGCCCCCCCTGTACCCCGCCTTCACATCCTTCACGGCTTTGGCTTCTCTGCTGTCATAGATCCCGTTTTATTGGGTGTTTAATTTTCATGTGTCACTCTCTCATATTGACCCCCCCTCCCCCCACCCACCTCCTCCGCCCCGTCTACCACCTGGGAAGCAAGCTCGCACTTTTTCTGGCCTCCTCCTCCTCCTCCTCATCATCATCATCACCATCATCCCCCTCTCTTTTCCTCTCCTCCTCCCCCTCCCTCCATGCTCCATCTCTCGCGGGTCCCCCTGATCAGCTGACGTGCCAAGGCGCTCCGTCCCAGATGACAGGGGAACAAAAACCATTCGAGAATTGAAAGAAGGAAACTTTTTCTCGTCCATTCAGTAATTCATTCAGAAATACTTCAGTTCATCCGTATACCTGCGTTTGTGCAGCTCTCAATAGGTAACTTATCACAGACGTTGAGGAAGAAGAAGAGTAAATGTATGTATGTGTACGAGATATATAAGCAGATCTTTTTAAATGTCACAGAAAATACAAGTTCAGGTTTAACGCACGATTGTAAATGTGAAGATTAGCACTGGGCGATAACTCTATACTCTATAGTCCATGGTATAGGCATCACACTGTGGTATTTATAACATTACATCCATGATAGCATTCCAATCAGTGAAAAGCTTTTCCATTTTAATTCTATTTGGTTCTCGAACCCTGAGGTTTACTGCCTCATCATTGATGCAATATCCAATAAATGATAATTGGAAAATATCGTGATATTAAATTTTGTCACTATCGCCCAGAACTAATGAGGATCCCTCCATTTCATTCATCTGTCTCTTGCTCAGTCACCTTCCTGTTCTGTTTTCCTCCCATCATGGTTCACAGGTTTGCGTTCAGTTCCTGCCATTTTTCTAGGCCCTATTCCAGAACGACATGCGACAGGTTTATATAGTCCACCGTTACAGTTCCTCGTTCCTACTTACCACTTTTCTTGAACTTCAAGGACGTCTTTTGAAAGCCTGTGATCCGACTAGACGGACATGTCAGGGGAGACCGTCTCTTGCGTTTCTTGTATTTTCTTTGTGCCCTCTGTGCCGTTTGTCCAGTCGTTCCCAACACCATGCAGACATTAATGAGACACTGCAGAAATGGTTAGAAGGGTAAGTAACACGGGAAGACACGTTACCACCCATTTATTGTATGTGTGCATGGGTGTGTGTAGTCTCTGTGGGCTCAGAACGCGAACACATCACCACCACTACAGGCTAAACTGGGCGACTTTGAGGTTGAATATATATCGGGCATGCATGCTATAGGCACTGAATAATCCACCAAGTCCTTTATTAAAATTCTCCACTGAATATAACCAGCATGTACAGTATATTCTCTAGCTCATTTAGAATAAATACACCACATTAGCACCACATTTAGGTGGATTCAGGTTTCACAAGTCATCAGGTGCCATGAAACAGTGTTATATATTAATACGAGGCACATGGCGTGGGCTAGATTATATATATTTCCTCCTGTGGGAAGCTGGTAACAGCTTTTAGTAGTCTTCGATATGGAAGATTGAGGCAGAGCCTGTTCAGATTGGTCGTAATGTAAAGTTATATCTTGGGTGCACATCTAATAGTATTATTTCATATTTATTATATTTATATTTTATTTAAAACTATGGACTTTCTGTTTGGTGAAAATCAGTAATCCCCCTCCAAAAATAAGACGATAAAACACTAAAACCCTGAGCAGTTGGGCTTTATTCAAATCTGCTTTAAAATACTAGACGTATGCACACCTATGACCGCCTCAACCACAACTGAATTCATGCAACACATCACCAACTCTCCTTATACAGGTAATGAAATAGTCTTTGACTCTAGTGCTGCTTACATGGACCAGACGTATACTGATCAAGTAAAAATGCGTCTCTCTTTAAACTGACAGGCTGACAACTTATTGTCTTACTTAGAACTAGACTGGTCAGCTAGTTAGCAGGCTAAAAGATAGCAAACGTGTTGAACAACTCTATCATTAATATAACAGGCTTCAATTAAAGTACTTGTTACTTGAATGACTTATATGCTTCAGATGTCCATGTTTCAGTTGTAAGACTGAATCTTGATTGGCTCCATACACTTATATTTAGCACATGTTTTAAAGATTCTAGTAAAGGAAAATGTCTAATTTAGTCCTTGAGATGTAAGTAGAGTCTTTCAGACTCATATGAAATGGTTCTCCAGAAGGAACTGTTCATTAAACAGTACTGTTGTATCATAGGTTCATTATTAAAAGCATATAGTGATACATTCAACAGCCCAACAGCTACTCAGCTGGCAAATATACCACACCAAAGAAAACTAGCTAGCATTTCTCAGTGAAATATGTTTATATCAATTGATATTTTTTAAAAGAAATTTGTGTTTGATGTTTTGGCCAGTGTTCTTTTTTTATTTTTATTTTTTATAAAGCAGTAAGCCACTTGATGCTTTACATACTACGATATTACTGTATGAAGGGGGTTTTAGAACACCACCTCTGGTGGGTTTCTGCTTCAGAAATTCTCCTTTTAGCCACATAGCTTTATGACTTTTAAAAAGCTGAACATGTGAACCAAATGATAGCGAACATTTCAGATATGAACTGATTAAACTGGAATTAACAGAAGTTTCTGAGCGGTGGCTGTGCCAGAAATGAAACTGCAGCTGGGCCTGAATAGAAATGGGTGGGACACACAATTCAATATAGCTCAACTGCATTTACAGTACATTACAAGCGCAAGTGTTCTTTTTCTGTGTCATCACACTGTCATCCCTCAACAGCTCTGAAATCAAACCAGTCCACTCTGTTCAGTTACTACAACAAGGTGCTATAGTCAGAATCTGATCAAGCAGCCCATAGCAGACTCGGGGTCAATGAAATCAGCTTCACACACAGCGACTACATAAACCTCCGAATAAAACTTCAGTGAGGCGCCATGTTCCTTACATAGCTACTGCAGCAGTCCTCCAATAAAACTCCAGCAGATTATAAACCTTAAACCTCACATACACAACTACAGTAGCTTTGCTCTGAGGCAGAAAGACAACAGGCTACAGAAAAAAGCCTGACAGCTAAAAGCCAGTAAAGCCAGTCGTTGACGTCTGAGGTCATATGACTTCATGATTGGACTACAGTATGTCGGGGTTTAC